>JASFAT010001464.1:372500-623993 GCA_031353405.1 Baronia brevicornis
TCGAAAAATATAAAAAGCAATAACTCAGACTAATGCCTGTTTCTATAATATATAATCATGTTTTCAAAGGAAACCATTTATCAAAATTCACGCGAATGGAGCCTCGAGCAAAGCCAGTGCATAATAATTAATCCTAATAATACTAGGCGGTGTTTACCACGTCAGCGTTTGTTTGCGACGGCCCTGTTTGCTTTTACCCGACTGTACTTATTCGAAAAGCCTGCGATTCGACCGGTTAGCTTGAAATGCTGTCGCCTTATATCTAAACTAACAGTGAGGCCGCAGTATACTGGATTGTTCGCAAGTGAGATAGTACTTGTGTTTCGTGAACGATGTTTTATTCATGCTGCGACGCTCGACTTCTGCGAATAACTGACTAATTATCGAGATGTTCACCGGCGTGATTTGGGCGCCTGGAGGAATCTATTGGCAAAACCTAGATATGTGTGATGGGCTTTAGTTGTAGAGAAATATCGATGGCGGGAATTTATTTTTTAGTCATGGTTAAACTTTTATAAATAATTTTACAACTGCAATCAATATTTATATTATAGTATAAAAGATTATTTGTATAGTAATTATTCCATATCACTTCCATAGTCATTTGATTTAATTTAATAATTAATTTATACGAGTTTATTGTATAAATTAATTATTAAAGCTTCTTTAGCTTGTGTAATAAATTATATTTCTTTTACGGATCATTTATGTACCACTGCTGGGATATAAATGAGCACGGACCTTCCCATTTCTGCTGGAACGGACGTTAACCACCACGCTTATCCAGTGCGGATTTGTGGGATTACCAGATGAATTATATAATCCCTGATATATCTATAATCCCTAGATAGAGTATACTTTTTAACCAAATTTTGTATTTATGTTACCAATAACTTCATTTAATAGAAAAGCTTTTCCATTTAATGTAATATAGTACGTAGTAGTAAATACTAAGAATTTTAGCGTTTTATATTAAAAATACTATTATATTATTTTAATGACAGTCACCCCCATGCACAATGCCACCTTGTTCGTCAAGTTAATAGAGCTTCAAGTGCTGCTTAAAATAAGCCTTCTGGCTTTCTGTTAGACGGGGACGTCTTCGGGCTTTGTTGAATTAATTATGTTAATGGTTCGGCTTTTCGCTTGTTTTAATGACTGAAAAGTCCCTTTCCCAATCTATGTTTTCTTTTTTAAAATTTACCAACGTAATTTAATTTATTTTTTAATAATTTGTTTTGTTTTATTTTTCATATTTTAAGGGGTTCAATTTTTTTACATAACATTTTGATAGTGTCTAGAAGACGGTTAAAAATATTACTGTCGTTATAGCTTCTTTTTGTCAACTCATATACATTTGTTATACTGCTGGACACAGCGTTTCTCCATTTTTGGTGGAACGGACACCAACTCATCATACTTGTCCAAAGCGGATAGGCGGGACACCCAAACTTGTTTGACTCGCTAAACTGAAGTTCAGGAAGAAGTTTGACTGATCCAACAGATTTTATATTTCGGCATTTTTTCGAATTCTCCATGATCCTTCTATCTCTATCTTTTTTTGTGTATGAAGTATAATTTGCATGTTAAATTTATTTTTTAAATTTCAAACCCATTCGCCAGCGATAGCAAAATCAATAAAAATACGTAAGTCACAGAAAACTCGACATAAAGTTATAAACGCGTTCCACTTTCACATAAAAGAGGTGGCTTGAAAGGAGTTGCAGGTCTTTTATCATAACCCGCGGTACAAAAATTAAATTGCCGGCGAAATGCACGTAAAAATACAGGCATTGCCGATTCAGCTCGACTCCGGTCTGAAAATAACGCGTACCAACGTCTGCACTTCTCGCCGTTTGAGGCGCGCAATACTAATGAGGAAACCTTCCCGTGTAGACACATCTGTGCGATGGGATACTTTGAATCAACTTCTATTGCCTACATAACAAAGTACCAATTCCTAAAACATTCGATTTTTACCGTGTTCGAATAAAAACATAGCATTATCATATGTGTTAGACGATATCCTCTACTTACATATATTTCCGGGTGTCTGTGGCGTGTTACTATATCCTAAAGTTAAACTTTTAGTGTGCTTTTAAAAATTGTCATGTACCAGGTTAAGGGAATAAAAACAAAGCTATATAGATTTTATAGTTTAAAAAAAATACAGGTGTAAACAACAGCATTATATATGTTTGGTTTAAGATGTATCTTAGATAAAAACTACCAATAAAAAGTAACTTCTTTAAATCTACTAATAAAAGACTACCAAAAAATAAAAGTAATATTTGTTTTAAAAACGTCCCTTTACCCTCTGTGACAACGATAAAAGGGTCTCCTAAACTTTCAAATTAAATTTTCAATTAATCCTTTTGAAAGGATGTATTCCATTGAGGTTTTTGGTAAAAGGATATTACACCATTAATCAATACATTTAAATAAGAAATGCACGTACAAGTCTATAATATTATATAAAAACAAAATTTCTATAAAAATTTGGGATTCCTACGCGAAATTTGATAATCTAAATATTATAGACGTACATATGACTAGGCTTCTTACACTATAAAAGCTATACGTGCACCTTTCGAAATATTTACTTGCAGGATTTCAATATATTTTTTTTATATCCTTACGTCAGTTTGCCTGTATTCCATGACATTTAGATAAACACTCAGTTCCTGAAGCACAAAGGCTTTTATTTTGGTATTATATTTATATTAACTAATAAAATATGTCTTTTAAGAATAGCAAATAAAGTGGAAGTTATATTAGCCGATCTATATGGAATAGAAGTATCCATTAATATTACATTTTTTCGTTAAAGTAATACTGAAAAGTCGAGCGCGGCTTGTAAGCAAGCTGCATTGCTTCCCTCGGGTCCTGTATTTGAACTAGCTGCGACTGGTCTGTGGTAGTAGATTCGGTCGCAGGAGACCCCGCCATAGACTTTGCTTAAGATTACTGTACTTTAAAACATTTTAAAAGATTATTACTAAGCTAGTGTGGACTTTAACTTATTTTGTATTATATGGTGTTTTTTCGATGATAATTACAGGTTAATATTCTTCTAGATATCTCAGCTACGGTGATGTTATATAAAAAAAAACATAGATGAGTCTACCCATTCTGTAGGCATAAATGTCTTAAGTCTATTATATCTCTAGTATCAGTCTAATTTTACCGGTTCTTATAATAATTCTTCAAACTACTCGGTTTTGAAATTCCTTGTTTGAAGACATCAATAAAGCAATATATTTGAGTAATAAAAAGATAATTCGTGACCATTACGAATATCATTTGTAGTTGAATGATAAATCCATTGAATAATTTTTATTTTACTGATCTGCTTTTTCTAAACTTACACCCGTGCTAACATGTTTTTCTCTTACTAAAATATACTAAGGTTAATAATGCTTTCAGGTATTTTTCTGCCAGGTAGTCTACTCTTTTAGTAACGCTTAAAAGATTTTTTAAAATAATTTAAATATAAAAAAACAAATGTCAATAATGTTTATTTCAAAATTTACAACCTGCATGGGCTTTGAAAATGAACGTAAACCCGAGATGCTGGTTATTTGAACACAAAAGGGGAAACTTTATGACTACGTCATATATCACCTCGTGTTACATGTCAACATTTTCATTATATATGAGCGTTTTGTAAAAGAAAACATCTAAGTTAAGCGCAAAAAGTCTCAATATAAATTGTCACGTCAAGTCGCATAACTCGAATATGTTTAGAATACAGTGAACAAAGAATTCCATTTCCAAATGAAATTTCCGAGTAAGTCACTCCACGCGCGACATATTCAATGTGTCCCCTTCGCATATGTTGTCATATTTTATACGCCGAGTACGAGGAACGGTAATTTTCGTCCACGATGCCACGCTGCGTGTTTTATATTACACGTGTTTTTCAATACTGCACATTCTTTTGTTTAGTATTAATTTTTATAGCTACATAATGCGCACATATTTTTAGTAAATTGTTTCTTTTGACTCAATGGTTATAATATGTATATCACTTCCAAATTTCTACTTTTTTCACTTCGATTACGGCGACATAGATTGTACTTTTATCTTGATTTTAATCTCAATCAGCTTTAACACCGGTTAATGTATTTCATTAATCATTATTTTTTTGGAGTGTAGATCGCGTTTTAGCAAACATGATGTGAACTTGATGAAGCAAATCTCTGCTGAGTAGGTTGACAGAGACTAAGATCGAGCGCGAGATTAAGAGAAGCCCGAAAGTAATGATTGTGAAATATTCTATAGCTCATTAGCGATTCTTAGGATCTAACGTTATCGGTTCGATTCTATCATTGGACTACCGATTCGCATCATTCATTATGTCCTTTTTTAGTAGTTCAAAAACTATTAGCTCAGTTGGAATGGTTACTAATAATTCTACTTAGAACAAAACACTGTTATTCTTTTTTAAAATAAATAATAAGTATATTTTAGATCTCGTGATTACAAAGTACCTTCAAAATACAAGCCTGCACATTCTTAAAAGGCCGATAACGCGTCTGCAATGTCTATGGGCGGCGTTGATTTCTTTCCATCTGGTGACATGCCTGCTCGCTTGTCTTCCTTTCCGATAAAAAAAACACTTACTTTTTTTATATGATTTAAGAGAAGTAAGAAATAAAGTCTATTAAAAATGAAAACTATTCATTAAAAAAATCACACGAAAAAATTATTTCCGTAGTCGAAACAGACATATCAAAATTTGTTTTTAAAGAAAGGCCAGGTCAAAAGTATCCTTAGCCGACGGATGCATGAGGAGAGTGATGAGTGCGGAGGAAGCAAGGAAAGTATGCCAAGATCGTAGCAGATGGAGATCTATGGTCGCTGCCTACCCCTACTTGAAACAGGCGTGCGATATGTATGTAAGTTTTTACACGAGAAACGAACACATGACCCTTTACGTTTTGTGTGAAAATTCTTTGAAGAGGCGGCGCGTCCTTGCCCTGTGGTCTGCAATTTGTATAGAGCGTGTCAGCATAAATTATCTTTGCGAAAGTCCTTTTAAAAACTGCTTCTGTATTTCTGCCGTAATTCACGCAGGACTAAAAAAATATGTAACGCTGATATGTAACGGTTGGTTATTAAAGCGCAAATGTTTCACACCGAACCCTAATCTCGGGTTTAAAAGGGATTGTTAATTATTTATGTATGTTTTATTTTTAAATTATTATATTTATATGAACTTTATGTTTATACGATGTAAATACTCAGTATTTTTATTTCAAATTACGCTGTGTTTAAAAATCATAACATATTAGCTTTTATTTACAAATAAGACCCATTCCAACGGACTGAGCAAAGTGCTTTATGCGAGGATGCGGTAAAATATGCGAGCGATTTTTATAAAGCTATTTAAATTTCAATTTTACATAAAACCCGATTGTGAAGCTATGTACGAATATGCATTAAAAATGAAAAAACTTAATACTTTATTGAGATTCTTGGTCGTCAGACGCTTTGGTGCTATGCAAGGTATTATGGTTTGAAATCAGTATTTAAACTAGTTACTTTATTCCTTGAACCATTATTTTGTGCGAACTTTAACAATATTTCCGATTTGATGAACATAACTAAATTCTACATTCATTATTGTATATGTACATGATAATTTAGAATGATTCGTATTTTAAATAGATTCTTTGATTTGAAATTTAACGGATTACAAAAAAATCCGGACCACATATAATTTCGATAATCCGACAACCCCTGCAAAACGTTTGTCGCGACGTTGTTACCTTAAAAAAACACTTCTCAAAGGCTGATAACGCTTTTGAAATGGTTGATTGACTCCAATAAAGTGAGAAGCTTGCGCGTTTACCTTCTTAACCCATAAGAAAGTAAGGCGTTATCGACATATGAAAACTTCAGCTATTGTACAGTGTATAGTTCTGTAGCAGATTGAATATACAATAATACTTTACAAATATAGCTTTGAAGTATCGATTGCAAACCGTACAAAAAAAGTGTTTTTAAAAATATACTCCATAAAAATGAAATCGAAACTATATTTAATTAAATATGTTTTATGTCCCTATCCTAATAGCATTATCCTTCCGGATTGCTTAATTTAATTTGAAGGTTGATAAAGGGATTTCAATATTGTCATCCCGCGGGCAAAGGTTTGGCTTTAACGCGTATATATTCTCTTCGACTGGGTAATAATGTAATAAATTTAATTTTATTTTGTAAAACAGATATTGACTAATTGGCCACCCCATTTCTTCAAGAGTCTATTCCGATGGTCGTCGGTTTTCCGACAACCGTACAAAAAGTAAAGAGATGATTATGAAGTCTTCTCTTACAAAACATACCATTTATTTTATTTTCTGTATAATATGTGTTAAAATTTTCTATGAAATTATTTCGAAACGAAACATAAACACTACTACTTTACTATACTGATACGCAAACGTAGCAGACTATTGAAACAACGTCTTGTACTGTGTGCTCGCCTGAACTTGTGTCGATAAGAAAAGGTCTCAGCCACTTATCGATCATAGTTTGTTTAGGATTATGTGATTTGCAATAGATGTTAGAAGACTCCGATACACAAACAATCTAACCCCTATCGGTTCTAGTCAACACAATAAAGAATTTGTAAAAGGTAACGATAGCTCGGTGTTATCGTGGTGATTGATGTCCATTTGAGCGGTTGTTATTGTTATTAGTCTTAGAATTTCTAAAATAATCGAAGAAAAATCGTAGACCGGAGAGGGAGAGAGACAGAAAGGGAGAGAGAGAATAAATAAACTAAGAATCAATTTTTTATAATATAAACAACTTATTTTAATATATTTTGTTGAATAGTTGGATGTGTTATAACGTATTTTTTAGGGACAATTAATTCCTTTAACTCGGCTTTGACATAACAAATAAAAGGCTGATATTAAATACAAAATAAACTCTTAATTTTTCTTTTCATATTCCATTTTTATAGATTCCGTTCTGATTGCTGTTATACTTTATTTTTTCATAGTACTTTAAAATTTATGTTTGTCCCAGGATACCGTAATCGAAGAGTCCATCCAAGCATAAGCGATCTAGATTATTTTCGAAATACTTTCGCAAAGACATTCTGAAAGTGCCTCGTAGATAGTAGACATCACAAAGAATTCCTCTCAAAGGATCTAGCGCGCGGACGCTGTATAAATTTTCAAATAGAATTTCATAAATATTTCTGATTTATTCATGGTCATGTTTTCCATAATTCGCTCGCGTGGCTTATCAGGATTATCTAGGGATTTTTCACGTTTTTTTTAACTTGTGCACCTGTTTGCGTGCTTTCATCATTCTACGTACAAACATTTTTAACTTTCTGAATGTCTTTTTTTATTTATATACCTTTTTTACTCGTTAGCGTACGAAGTTGTTAATTACTTTAGCCAAAAATTTATTTAGCTCAATTTAATATAATATAGTTAATATTTTAATAAGTAACACTTAGAAACGGTATAATTAACCATCACATTAACGCTCGAGTTAACCTAAATGTACGAAATATAATATAACTAAATATACCTAGACCCAAGTATTAATTTTAACCTATTCAAGTTATAACTTAGGTCGCAGGCTTTTCGCTTGGAATAATTTATATGCTTGTTACACAAGTTTAAAGGCGGCGTGTTACACAATTTAATGATAGAGCTCACTTTTTGATATTAATACTTTAAGACTCTTGCGTTCAAAATAAAACATATGTTTCAATGATTTATGGACAATTCCCCATAAAAAATCACTCGCAAACTAACGAGGATGGACCGACAAACTTTAATAAAAGATTATATAGAAAGATAAATAGATCAATATTAAACGATCCTGTGCCACCGAACGAGTGGCAGTCGCGAGGAATCCATTCAGGTGGCGATAGTGCAATTACCTTTTTATATCCAACAGTGGTCATTTTCTAGCTGATACAGAAAATACAACGATGATGATAATAATATTATATGATGATTAATGGAGTCAGGCATTACTTTGCGGAAATCCATCACTATGTGTACAGTTAGAACTTTTACGTAGCGAAGATACGCGACAATAAAACAAAAACATAAAAGTAATAATGTGTGTTTTCTACTGGAAGAAGTGGATTTACGGGGAACTTAAATCTTACCGAAAAAACAACCGTCAGCAACTCTCCACCTCCAAACCACTATCAACACAATCACACACCACCACTTTTCCACCTTGTACACGACACGACAAGTCTTAACGGTTGTCTTCCGTGTGTTAAAAATCTAGAACATTAACCCATTTTAAAGTAACTCTAGTTTCATCAATGTTTCAATAATGTCTTATCAATGTTTTTGTTCAACAGGTAAATCGATGATACAGAGTGTGTCGACAAATCGCGCTTGAAACGCGTGATGCTATAGCGCTGCTAAAGTGTGCGGTTGGGATTGTCTTGCGCCACTGATGCGGTTGTGAGCGAGTCGAATACTGTTACTGACATGGTGTCAACATGGAGCGCGCTGGCGCTGTTTCTCGCGCTCCACGCCTGTGCGGGTGTTCGGCAGACGATGTACCACAACCAGTTCGCTGTGCATGTACCGGCCGGGGAAGAGCATGTGGATGACATCGCACGGAGGCATGGTTTCGTCAATCATGGACAGGTGAGTTTTTTTATTAATTTTATTATTATAACCCCAAATACAACATTATAATCTTATAGTAATAAAAATTAAACGTCAGATTTAATTTCCATGACTTAATCATTTTCAGTGGCCTATTCCACCAATCAGCATATGTTATCGCTCTCACCACAGGGAGTGCTCGCGTTTACCTTAGAACTGTTCTTTTTTTATGGGATAGAAAGACAGACGAGCAGGCGTGTCACCTGATAGAAAGCAATCAACGCCGCTCATAGACAACCGCAGTGCCATAGGCAGTGCAGAAGATTTGCCGGCCTTTAAAGAAAGTATCATTATGGGGGGTTGGGCCTTCGGAACTCCACCGCTCACCGGACGAAGCGCGGTAGCTAAGTTACCACTTAGACGCCGGTTTTCTGTGGGTTTTCTGTGTGTGTGTGTGCGGTTTTGTGTGGTACTACGGGCGAGCCGGCCCATTCATGCTACAGATAAGTAATATGCCATTCTTGACAAAGTATTCGTCTGCAGCGTGGCTCTACCACTTCTTTGTTCGAGTAGGAATCTAGGAATTGTTGTTGAAATAACTCTAGCCGCTGGATTTCACTATTATTCACTCGTACTATCTAGATGAGTGGCGATCCATTACAACAAGTTATTGCGAAAAGTCTACGTACCACCACTAAAAAGTGGTTTTGATTCAAACATTCTAAAGAGCTACTTTTAGCGAAATTTCTGATCCGATACGACATGAAAACCTTCAAAAAAAACTCTCACACATTTTTAAAGGCAAGCAATCCTTCTAAAAAATTTAAGGAGTTGCAGATGTCCAAGGGCGGGGACGGCAAGTTTTCCAAGAGACGACCAGCTTTCTCTTAAACTTTTAAATAATATCTTCTGCATAAATAAGAGACTTTTAAATTGCTGTATTGTTGTTATTAAAATATATTTGTAAGTATACATTTTTGGTAAAAATAAGATAATAAAGCAGCCCACACATTTCTCTTTGCTCTTATTTAAGTAGATAGTTAATAACATTTACCGTGGTATTCGAGTTTATTTGTTCGCAAGGCTGTCTGTCCGTCGACGCGCGTCTAATTAAGTTTTCCCTGGTGATGAATGTCCGTAATAGCTAACTCTGATGTTACTTTGTGAGCTATTTTTGTTTTTAACTGTACGTTTTTTTAGAACATTCTTTTGTAATTCACATAGAATTAAGATTTATTTTAATGATTAATATATTAATTGTAAGCTATTCGTAAAGTACGTATATATATATATATATATATATATATATATATATATATATATATATATACATATATGCCGGAGGCGTTGCTTGCTTTTAGCGAACACATATGCTCTTCTTTGTCTTCCGTAGACCTAAGTAGCTTGCATAGGCCATCACCTAACACCAATGATCTGACTTTGCTACTGCTGTTAATTGGTTTGTCTAAAACAAATTTAAGTTTCAATTGTAATAAGAACCTAGTTTAAAGATAGGTAAGCTATTATATGTCTTATTAAGTATAACTTGGTTCTATATAAAGCGATATACATACTGTATTGCTTTTTCTAATATAATCTATTATTCTTTTTTTTAATCGTACCCTTGTTATTATTAGTAACGTAAAGTAATGGCAAAAGTTTTCACCGTGACTTTACAGTAGAATATTACAAAGAGGCAAGGAAGTAAACTTTACAATCTTTTTCCTAACCACCGCTTCTCAGATAATATGTACTTACATATGTCACATTTAAGGCTTGATGTGCTCGTAATTTCCTCTATTCTTTTTGTCGTGAGCCCTCAAAATTTGTTCTTTGAAGCATTGATAAATTTATCAAATAATGTTTTATATCATGCTGTTGAGAAGAGAAATCAAAATGGCTGCGAAAAAAAATTTTTACGATATCTGCGGGATATGGGCGGAGAATAAGAGCCGTGTGTTTTATGTCGTTTCTATTTGAAGGTTTCCGTCACAAAGCATTTTTTTATAGTTTCTATAGATTTAGAGAACTTAAAGGCGTTCTTGAACTTTGGTTCGATTACTATACATATTTAAGTGAACGATGGAATTGGAATAAAACAATATTAACATTTAAATGGTAATTGATTTAGAAGAGAAACAGAATACGCATTATATCACTGCCACAGTATAATGTACTGTGGCAGTGATATAATATATTATACATCTATATGTAATAGTTTTATTAATTAATTTTCAATTATCGATATAATAATGCTCTATACATAAATAATTGAAAATTAATTAAAAAAGAAGAGAAACAGAATACGCATTATATCACTGCCACAGTATAATGTACAGTTATATATTATACATCTATATGTAATAGTTTTATTAATTAATTTTCAATTATCGATATAATAATGCTCTATACATAAATAATTGAAAATTAATTAAAAAAGCTATTCAATTATTGATAAAATAATAGTCAAACCACAGCCCTGATTTTTAGCTATATCTTGCTGCGCACTATATGAGCGTGTCTTATTCAACTTCGTAGTAGGAATAATGATTTTTATTTATTTAAATATTGTAAAACAAGGTTAAAAATGATGAGAGAAAAAAGTCTTTAGTACCTATATGACAAAAAAAAATTGGGTCGCGATAAATATTATTTTAATTTTGAAACAAATCTTTTATGTCCTATTTTATCATGTTTATTCACAATGATTAATTAGTTAAATAGGGTAAGAAATTTCTAAATGAAATTCACGAATTCCACTTCGGCTATTCCCAAGTTGAGAATCTTGAAGTGTACGCAATAAGTTATTTATTTATCAGTTTATTCTTTTTTACTTAATTCCACGCTCCACCATTCTATGGAAGTAGCTGCTTTCAGCGGTATTTTCGAACCGATTCGACATTGAAATCTTCAAAAAACAAACCTATTCATATCCCAATACCCGGTAACACATTTGTGATGCCTATGGTGTTGCAGATGTATGATGCTATGGGCAGCGTTGGCCTATCAGGTAAAACGCTTGCTCGTTTGCCTACATGTCCCATAAAAAACATAATATGTTGGCGTATGCTTATAATATTTGTATCGTTTTATGCTAATATTGTCGTACCAGAAACTCATATTCTGTTCATTAAGGAATCAAATTGAAAAGTATGTGTGATATTAGTACATACATTTTGCGCATTGATTATAAATATGTTTTGATTTGATATTTCTCCTATTACCTTCAGATTTATTCAATTATTATGTTTCTAGGAAGGGATTAGGAATATAATATTATGTATGTAAACAAAAATAAAATACTTTCACACATTATATCCCTTTGAACCTATTTTTCTTGGGGGTATAAGCATCATAAGACCAAGTTGACATTAATTTTCGTAGGCTAGTGATGAGTGGCAGTGTGTAATACCATGCTTTTGTTGTCGGAATTCCGGCCAGCTTTGAAGAGACGCCTCTTACACCCAAAAATGGGCTAGTTTAAACTGTAAATTATCATTTTTTAATATCAAGTTATTAGCAACATATTTGTCATTCGATGCTAAGCAAGGAATAGTACATATTTTTTAAACAATCATTTTCTTTTCGTACATAGGAAATCTCATAAAGAAAGTAAACCAATATAAAGTGGAACGTTTAACTTGGCGAGACGTTCGTCACGTACGGGATGCGGATGGTCCTCGGAGGTGGCTTATTCTCTATCCGCTTTGTGGTTATTCAATAGTGCAGGGGATTGCTTGTACTGCGGGCGGATAGACCGCTCGCTTAGGGACTTCTGCCTCCCTGGCTTTGAGCATAATGTGATGAGTTTAACGGCTATGCCTGTTGTATTATACTGTACCTAATATTATATCGACGTATTATAAAAAAATATGTCTCATTATTAATTTTGAATGAATGGTTCCTGTTGCTCTACAACTCTAATGAGTGTAAAGCAGTTTTTCTTTCTTACTTACAACCCATTAGGTGCATTGGAGGGTTTGTTGTGTCCCATTTTCCTTCTTTTATAATAATATATCTATATGTTTTTAGATAAACATATTTTTTTGACAAAGAAAAGGTTATAAAAAACCGGGAAATACTTATTGTTTTCTAAATATTACCTTTTGAATGGTTTTGTAACCAACCAATATACATATTTGTAAATAGAAATAGTACAACCAAAGAGATTCGATTAGACAAAATTCGAAAACAGTTTTTTTTAAACTTATTTACATTGGATCGTTACGAGCCCGTTTCTGCTGTCGTTATGTACCTTGCATCATTTTAGTTTGGCTTCAAGACTGAGGAGTAGCGTTCGTCGCTTAATTATTGTCGTTGGTCTTCCCAGTTCGCAGTTCGTTTGTCGGAATACCGACAACTGCTGAAATAGGCGAGTCCTAGAGTGGAGACCGCGTCTTGGTAAACGTTGGGTGGCCCTCCTCTCCTTTCCCGGTCAGATGGTGTGATTATCTGCGCATAGCGATTGGCAGAAACTATATGCGTGAAGTTGAATATCGGGCTAGGTGGCATTTTAAGAGAGTCTCTCAGGTCCAGAACTGAACTGTCGCAGGCTGATGATTATGATATATATTTTGAAGGTTTCGTTTCCATCTGTAAAAATGAAAGAGACCTTTGCTCACTGGATGGAATGAGTGTAAGAGTGATAGAGTTATAAAACTCTATCACTCATACACTCATTCCATTGCTCGTTATGAAAATGTACAGCCCTGTACAGGAGCGATTTAATAAAACAGATTAGAAACTTCGCCTCTCGTGCAGATAAGCATTTAATATATACTCCATTTGTTTTGTTAGAAAACATTTAAACTCCTCCACTTACACTTAGATTAACGGTTAAGAGCGAGTTTAAATGAGAAGGGAAGTGCTTGTTCACTCCTTTGAATATAAAACAATAATACATGCTGTTTTAGGACTCAAGTGCTACTACACACGTCTGTTGTGTTATTTGCCCAATTTAATTTTATGGATGAAGTAGAGTAGAGTAAGCGAGTGACAAGTAAGCTAGGATGGTAAATAATCACCACTGCCCATAGACACCTTTAATACTAAAGGCACTGCAAAGACTTTGCCTACCTCAAGGTAAGGATGTGAATAATAAGAAGGGTTCTCCTCTTCTTCAGTAAAAGGGAAAAGAGTAGGCTCTTACCGTACCCCTACACTCACCATTCTAAACGCAGTAAAATACGCCGATATAACGTATTTAAATCTAATATTTAAGCCTTAGCCTTTTACTTTTTTTTAATGGGATAGGAAGGCAAACGAGCAGGCTTGTCACCTAATGGAAAGCAATCAACGCCGCCCATAGACTTCCGCATCGCCATAGGCAGTGCGGAAGCGTTGCCGACCTTTAAGGAAAGTGACATTATGGGAGGGGGAGTAGCAGAGAGGGGAGGGTGTTGGGCCTCCGGAACTCGGCGGCTCACCGTACGAAGCGCGGTAGTAAAGCTACCACTCATTCGCCGGTTTTGCTGCGGGAGTGTGGTACTTCGCCGGGCGAGCCGGCCCATTCATGCTACAGACAAATGAGGGCTGTAATTTCAAAACCCTCTAAAACGACTTTGGACACATTTACATATTTTTGCACCAAAATTAAGGTTTTAAATTTTACTTTCAATATGTCTATAAGTTAACTTACATAACTCACTTAAATTCACAATAAAATCTATCTAAAAAGTAATGTTAGCTGCAAATGCCGCAAAAATGTAGTATGTTAAAATCACAACATATACAAAATAATCTTCTTATATAAAATTTCTTCAGGATTATTTAGAGGTTTTTGAAATTATACCCCTCAAAAATTATACCGTTCTTGACAAAATATTCGTCTGCAGCGTGGCTCTACCATTATTAAATTGATAGGTCTTTTTTTAAGCGTGTCACGGATATCTTGAATAAAATATAGACTTTCGGTGAACTATTTATTAGAATATTTAACATGTTTTGTCCAAACTTAACGTACCGATTAACTCGCCTAATAAAGAGGGTTGGAAGTATTGTAGATTTAAAATTAATTATGGATGCGCCGTAGAGGAAACAACTTTCCTCTTATGTTAAGAGTTTATAATACCAATATTATTTATACTACCGTCTTTTGACTACGTGGTTAGAGCACCTGACTTCTGAGGCATTGTATTCAAATCCCGGTCTTAATATCTGACTCTGAATAAATAAATATGTGCTTTTTGAATCGTATTGATGAATTTGTTCTATTTGATAAGGGAAGTTCTATTTGATAATTAGAAAGATAAAATATATCTATGCACATATTCAGGATACAAATATATATTTTATTGTATGTATGTATATATATTCCTCTTCTAGGATTTCTCTTCTCAGGACAAGCAGGTATGATGAAGTCAAATTGGCAGTAATATCATCATGTTGCTTATCTTCCCTTGCTTGCTTGCAATTATCAGATCGTTATATAAATTTTTCTTATCTATTAATAAACTTTATGTTTAATAAACTTTAATTTTTCTTATCTATTAATAAATTTTATTAAAAATTCTATTTATTCTCTTGACGTTTTTCAAATACATATGTTTATTTTAAGATTTTTTACTAATTAATTAATTTTATTTTATTTAATTTACTATAGCATACAAAGGCGTCTTTGGTAGCGTTGATTGCTTTCCATAAGGTGTCGCTTGCTCGTTGGCCTTCCCATTTCATAAAAGCGTCTACTTTTTAATTCAAATTTCATCTTCTGAATTATGCGAATTTAACTCTATATTCATGCTCAATATTTAAATTATTTAATGTCTTTTGACTTGTCTTATTTTGGGATATGTCTCGGAAAATAGTGCTATCAAATCCACTAAGATAACATAATCATATTAAACTAAAAAAAAGTAGTTTAAATATAAGTGGACGGCCGATTGGCTCAGTTGCTGGGCTCCCCACGGGGCCTTCGTGGGCACGTAGTCAGTGGTCGCGCGTTCAATCCCCTAATCGGAATAAATATATGTATGGCCTACAAATAATTATTCTGAGTCTGGTATCCCCGCTAATCCGCATTGGACATGGGTTAATGTCCGTTCTAACAGAAATTGAGAGGCTCGTGCTCAGCAGTGAGACATATTTGGGCTGTGAAAAAAGCAGCATACTTGTTAAATATAACAGTGCAGATTTATAGTCCTACTATTAGTTTAGAATTGTAGACAATTGTCATTATATATTTATCTGACTGTGTAAGTTGACATGTGTATAAAATCATTCAAATATGAAAAACATTGCAAGTGACGTCTCAAATAGAGATAACATAAAACACACGGCTCCGATTTTCCTTTATTCCGCAAATCTCGTGAAATATTTTGCCGACGTCAATCGCAAGCGTTGTGATTCTTCTTTCTAACATGACAAAGTAATACATTATTTCACAATTTATCATCGCCTCAGAGATCACACAAGCTGTGACGTCACAAGGATACACAGCGAGGAAATTACGAGCACATCATGTCTTAACTGTGACGTCATGTCCCCGCACATGTATTATCTGAAAGACGGCGTCTAGGAGAAATATGAAAAGTTTTGCAAGAACCTCTTCACCTGCATAAGCTGTGCCGTCTTCATATTAATCTTTGTCAGTTTATGTTTTAAAGGCGTGCTCATAATTCTTGTTACATTCGCTACTGTAAGAGTGTTAAAAGTTTATAGTTTGCATGGGAATAAACAAATCTTCAAAAGCTCCCTGAGCCGAAGTCTTATCTTCATCTGATCAAATTCAAGTATCACCGTCGAATTAAGAAAAAAATTGCATATTTGGTACTAATTATTATTTTGTCAACAAAATCATGATACAACATATAACCTAGTTTTATAAAGAGTTTTTGTACAATTTTATTTTAAGAAAAAAAAACCCATTTAAACAATAATTTTATCAAACGACTTGGCCTCACAAATCACGTACGCTACCATTGAACCATATCGTTAGAGTAACCCATAAATAATTTATATTCTAAACATAATATAATATTTATCAAGTTATATATATGTACGAGCACGTAATATATTAAGGAATCCGGGTGTAACATTTCCGGCCGCCTACAGGATGGGTCAGAGTTTACTTCCTTTCGCGGCCTGTTTCTATTGTTACTTACATAAAGGAAATCATATTTACACTGAAATTATAACATACGTGACATTTACGCATGAGATTACGAAAATAAGTCTTTCTTTTGTAGTTTTATGTACATATATATCATCACGCCTTTTTCTCGTAGGGGTGGGTAGGCAAAGACCACAGGTCTCCACCTGGTACGATCTCGGCATACTTTCTTTGCTTTATCCAGACTCAACACTCTCTTCATACAAGCTCGCCAGTTAAGGGTGCTTTTGATCTGGCCTTTCTTAATGACTTCGGCAATTTGGTTAAGGTTGGGAAGACCCGACCGACTCTTTTATCCACATCCGCAACATAAATTTCTTTCTTCAGTCGTCTTTCATGAATCCTCACTATGTATTTGTGGGCTTTGTTGATGTTAATTAAGTAATTTATTATGCCAGTTTCTATCCACGGCCTTTATATGTATGTCCCAGTGTTGGACAAAAGTGGTCTTAATGTCCGTTCATGTAGAAATGGGGAGTTCATTTCCGGAGAAACGGACATCAAGGTCAGTTTCCACTTATCCAATAAAGTTACGTTTTTTAAAATATTTTTTTGTCCGTACGAATTCGAGGACAATAACGAATTCTTACGTTATTACGCAAAAGAAAATGCTTTATTAGAGCGTGTGTTAGTAAATATCCACATATTTGCGGGCAACGAAATACATGTAGGTTTCGTGTGCGTTAATGTTTCAGCCGCCCACGCCCCAGGAAAGGCTTTCTTCCTTCCGGAACTCACTTTTGTTTTGAACATATTACACATAATGGAAAATTTTAACGACAGATGACGTAGTACACAATAATTATGATTAGACCACGTGTAATCCTCATACTCTTTTACATAAGTTATACATATTCTACTGCAGATCACGGGTCTCCCCATTTTTGGAGGAACGAACATTAACTCCGAATGACGACCAATTTGCTCAGTGTCGGGGCTACCGTTTACGAAGTCAAAGTTCGCAGATTAGATCCCCGCATCGGGATACATATACGTATGTATATCAGACTCGGAATAAATATTTATAGGTATATTTATTCCGAGTCTGGTTACTCCACCAATCCACATTGGACAAGCGTGGTGGGTTAATGTCCTTTTATTTGACGTACTTCAAATTATTTTGGAAACGCAAACTATTTTCGACTCCTGTGGTGTCGCGATTGTCCATGGGCGGCGTTGATTGCTTTCCATCAGGCGACACGCTTGCTCGTTTGCCCTCCTATGCCAAAAA
Source organism: Baronia brevicornis (assembly GCA_031353405.1). Taxonomy (NCBI): domain Eukaryota; kingdom Metazoa; phylum Arthropoda; class Insecta; order Lepidoptera; family Papilionidae; genus Baronia; species Baronia brevicornis. The sequence continues at coordinate 390,451 of JASFAT010001464.1, forward strand.
AAAATGTGATAATAAAATTAAGTTCTTATCCATTTTTATGAAAGAAAGCAAATGAATACAGGGACTTGAGGACAGACGTCATCCATGGATTCCCATGAATTTACTTAACGTGAGGAGCAGACGTTTTTCCGGTCTTTAAGCAAATTTTAACATTAGCGAGTAGACTACCATCCATACGTCCATCTTCTGCGGTAAATGTGTAACTCTATTTTTAAAACGAATATTACATTTTTAATATAAAAATAAGATAGGTGGCACTCAGTACACGCATATCTCTGAGAGATGTCTTCATTATTCGATCCCCACGCATCTGGGATATCGTTTGCTTGTGTTATAGTACAAAGGATATCAAAGCTGTACTACAAGCTCTTTATATATTTTTCCATAACCTTATTCTATTGAACATTTTTCTCAACTATGTCTCTGAGCTAGTGGCGTATCAGATATTCGCTTTCGGGAATTGATATTACATCATAAATAGACTACAGTATGTAAGAACCGAGTGCAGAAAGCTACATGGAATAATATAATACCTCACTAATACACTAATGTTCATTTTTTTATATATATATTTCTTCATTTAGATGATTTATGAAATTTTTCATTCTTCTATGGAAATTTTTAATAACATTAATTACTTAATCATAAATTCGACACCATGAAAGAAGTGTCATTTATTATATAATATATTATATTGACTCTGTGTAGTTACATGTACCTAAATAAATACAGACGGATTTTAATAAAAAAGAAATCTGATAGCAATAGGAAATGTGCCTGTGTTTGGTTAACTCTTATATAACACATAGATTAATATTCTTTGGAACTAAAAGTATCATTTTAAATAAAAAAGAATCACTAATCACATAAATTAGTTTCTTTTTTGTTAGAACACTGAAAATAATATTTAAGAGAACATATTAGATGGAGGTCTTTCATCTACGGGAAACAGGCGTTATTTTTTTTTTATGGGATAGGAGGGCAAACGAGCAAGCGTGTCGCCTGATGGAAAGCAATCAACACCGCCCATGGGCAACCGCGACACCGCAGGAGTCGCGGAAGCGTTGCCGGCCTTTTAGGTATGTATAGGCTTGTTTTTTGAAGGTTCCAATGTCGTAATGGTTCGGAAAGACCGCCGAGGGTAGCTGATTCCACAAACTGGTGGTGCGTGGAAAGAAGTTACGAGAGAGTAATACGATCACGTTAAATAAATTAGAATTAGTTTAGACTTTTATTTTTCTGTTTTGGGTCTATTTGACTCTTACCTTATTATTGACACTAAATAATTTTAAAAGTTTCGTTTTTTCATAATAATGTTTTATTTTATAAATATTCGGAATTTGGGGTGTGTTCTGATCTCTATAAAAGTTTAAATTATTTTTTTAATGCCGTTGAAATTAATTTCATGCACGCTGATAATTTTACACATTATGAACTTCCCTCATAAATTAAAAGTTTCAACTCGCTTTATCTTCATAAATTAGAGGCTTTTGAAGTTTATAAAGTATGACAAGATGTATGAGCATTCCTTTACAAGATGAACTGACTAAGATAAACATGTTCCACTGCAAGCCGTTTTTGCCCGACTTGTCATTCAGACCATTAGTAATTAGCTTTTTAGAGTAGTTCCAGTTATAGTGTCATCGTGTACCTTTTATGGTACAAGTGGCCTGAAGGTTAAGTTTAACGTATACCGTAAATGGTACACACTGCAAGTAACGAGTTAATATGAAGATAGTTAGATGTATGTAGGTGAAAAGCTATACAAAAAAAAAACTCTCTTAATGATGTACTCGTGATGAATGTGCTTTTAGTCGGAATTTTCTCTCTGTATACACATGTATGTCACAATTTGTTTCCTATATGAAGCGACGGTAAATTGTTAAATAATATATTACTTTATCATGTTGGAAAGCAAATCACAACGTTTGCGATTGACGTCGGCAATCCGAAAATATTTTATGACATCTGTGGAATATAGACGAAAAATAAGAGTCGTGTGTTTTATGTTATTTCCATTTCCTAGCCAGGTTTTACTAACATACATTGTAACAAGTTTTTGACCGAGTTTTGTAAACTTAACGTCCTGTTAGTTTTAATAATATTGATAAATGATAACTATGTATAATTGAAAAATGTTTCAGGAAACTTGTTAATATTTGCCATCTGCCTTGTGCGATACCATTTCTATCATTCCGAACTTTGCCTGAATTTAAACTTCCTCTTTGTGGAGTATTAATTGAATATTTGATCTCCTTGCAACAGCTACGAGTCGAGGCAGTAAAACGCGACAGTTTTTTGTGACTTTAAATAAAATATTTATGAAAAATTTGAACAAGTCTATTCAAATTTTGAAAATAAGGTCGTGATTTAAGATTTAAGATCGTGCTTTGGCGCATCTGAGACGAGTTGCTGCAGGCTAATGATGATGATATTATAAATTTCTGTAGACATTTATTGTATAATTTGTTATAAGTTTCAGTTGGTAAGGATAAGGTTCGTTCCTAGCATTGAACTATTTTTAGAATTTTTAACAAAAATTTTAGTAATATACAAAACAAATACTATGTTTAGTAAATCCGTATTTTATAGGGAAAAAGAACAAAATAAGTAAATAATTTTTCTGCATAATTTTCCACACACTACTATGTGTTTCTCTCTTTCTTCACACTTTTTTGTCATTTATATTTGGGTATACTATGATATCTGAGTGAATCCATATCATATCAGGTATGTTCCTGATGTCCATTCCAATCCAAGATACATTCGGCTCACGTTGTTGTTTCAATCGATTTGATTCTTCTTAATTTCTCTTTTCACAAAGGACGATTCAGCAGGTGCGTGAAACAGGCTCATTTATCGCTATGAATAATATTCCATTCTCAACTGGATATAATACAGGAATGTGACGATGGCTAGGTGCAGAACTCCAATATCTTTTGTGATACGTAACAAGCAGCAGATATGCTAGACGCGAAGCTTTTGTAGCCACCTAAACGCAACATGTTCGACGTAATTTGCCATGATTTACATAATGCAATATATCCTTATTTAAAAGCCTTATAATTAATTCTTATTGAGTAAGGAAATAGATACGTTTTAGAAAAGTTATCTTAGCAAAAAGGGAAGAATTGGAGATAAAATTGCATATACATACTCTGGACGTCGTGCTTTACTTCTCGTGCATTTTTCACTTTTAGTCATAAGTGATATTGAATTCTAGAAAATATATCTTGATTGACAAATGGAATTATAGTTTTACTATTTTAACCAAAAAACAAACTAACAGTACCTTCATATTGTCTTTATTTTCCAACAATGGTTTTACACCGAAAAAAATTCCTTTCAAGTTTCAATACAATCTAACTTGCCTGTAACATTGAGTTTGTAGACGTTTCGGAGAATCGATCGTCACTTAATTCGTTAGCCACTTGAGAAATGACTTAAAATATCCCTTTGATAAATAACCCGTCAATAAAGATTTCCCACCCGAAGTAATTCAAGTGAAAGGCTCTTTATTACAGTAAATTTAATTTTGCCTTGGCGAAGTCAACTATGAAACCAGTTAAGTGGAACTATACAAAGCTGGTAGATCTGAAAGTTATAATTTCCGATCGTTGTTTTAATTAATCGGATAAGCCAATTGTTAGCAAATTTAAGTCGGTTCGTATGGTGAGCTCCAAATTTTGGTTATCGGTGTGCGATTGGAAGGGAATTAAGTTATTGGTTTCATGTTAGCCAATCAATTTGTATACACAGTGCTATTAGATTATAGGTAGGTAGGTATACATTGTGACTGGACTTTACTGACGGGAAATTATGTATTTTATCACATAAGTAAGCTAAATGTTTAGTATTTAAACACCAAGCATAAGTAACCGACTAGCCTGTATGAAGAGAGTGATCAATGTGGATGAGGCAAAAAAGTGTGCCGCGATCGTAACAGATGAAGGTCTGTGGTCTCTGCCTACCCCTACGAGAAACAGGCATGATCGTATACATGTTTCTATTTAAATAACTTGCATACATAGGAATGCTAGTTTTATCTGTTTATTTCGCCATCTGTGATAGCATATTTTTATTTTTGTATGGTATTAACTACGCGATATACTTTTAAAACGGTGGTCACTTTTAAGAGCGATGATCAGAGGCTGATAACGGTATACGCGTACGTTTGGGCATACAATTTTATTATTAACGTTATTTGATTTAAAACAAAATGTGTTATTTTATCCCTCGCTTCCAAGTGCTACTCAACGTCCTCGTTTCATAAAATAAAAACAGGGACCCTAATTGAATTGTAAAGATCCCCTTTTAACCCCGTATCAGCGGTTCGGGGTCCCATTGATATGTTGTATAGAAGAATGCCATCTGTTCCGTAGCTTCGGATAGAGGACGTTTTGATAGCCCTCGGAGGCTTTTAAACAAAATACGGAAAGGTAAAATTCTTTTCATCATATTATATATCCTTCTTTCCCCTTTATTCGTCCGTTATTTGCGTTTGTTAAAATAGCTTTGGTAAAACATAGAGATACCCTTACATTTTTTTTACTTGTTTATTTCATAATTCTGTAGTCGCCTTTTACAACACCCACGACAATGACCAAGACAATTGGGTAGCCCCATTTTATTCTAGAAACCATATACAAATAATATAACGTTAAAATTGTTTGGCGGCTCGATATAAAAATTCGATGCGCGGGCAATCGATTTTGTAAATACTTCTTTACATTTAAATAAAAAAAAATCAGGTTGATATACAACTAGTGAAATATAACACGCCTCCCTTCCTGAGTTTCCTTCCTATTTATATAAATGGCAGCAGATACATTTCCAGCGTACGCGTATCCCCCGGAAAGCGTCGGTTATAATTTATTCAGTGCGATGTGTGGCACGGTGCCGTGTGAACTGGCAGATGCAAACTATCGTTTACACGTTGCTGAAACGAAATCACGCGAGCGCCCTGTAATTCCAACTACCGCTCTATATTGACACGTTGAAGGTTATAATCAGGGTGCGTTGTTCGTTAGTTTCGACTTAATGCGGATAGGGCGGGAGGTATCAAATTGATTTGGTTTCCGTCCGTCCTAGAAACGATCGAGATCCTTGTGTTTTGTAAATGCAGAAATAAATGTAATTACTTTTTGATTTTTAATGTTTATTTATTATTTTTCCTTTATATAAGATGGAGGAAGTAGTATTGTATATGAGTTTTATAAATTTATTCAATTCCTACTATTCTTCCTACTTATATCTTGTTCAAATTTTCAATCGTCAATGAGATACTTTTTTAATTCATCTAGTCAAGTTCAAATACATTTTTTAAACTAATAACGGATGAAACTTGATTTTAATACAATTTTGTCATATATTATAATAATTAATTAAATTTAATTATTTTAGTTTTATATGATAGAAAAAAATTCTCGTACATAAGATATTCAGCAGGATATAAATGTAGGAATAAATATCGTCAGTGGCGAAGTTTTTTCTTAGTTCACTTAAGTAGGAATTGATTTTAATCTTTTTTAAGTTACTTGTTTACAATACTCATTTTATTTTTGAAAATTATTTATTTTATTGAAGATGGATAAAATTATTTACAGTTGTTATTTTAGTTATGTGAACTATTTATTAATTATTTTACTATATGGACAGTCAAAAGTTTTACTTAGCTAAGATCCGCGACAAGCAATACAATAACAGAAAATTAATAATGTGTGTTTTTCCGCTGGGTTTAGTGGATTTATTTGGAACTTAAACCAAAAACTTACCGAAAATCGGCCATCAACTCTCCACCCACCAACCACTATACACAACACCAAACACACACTATCACTTTTCCATCTTGTACACGACACGTGTTTCGCCCCAACACGAGGCATCCTCAGGTATAGTAGACTCTACGGAACTTTTCGGTTGTCTTCCGAAGAGTCTACTATACCTGAGGATGCCTCGTGTTGGGGCGAAACAGTTTTTGGTTTAAGTTCCAAATAAATCCACTAAACCCAGCGGAAAAACACACATTATTAATTTTCTGTTATTGTTTTGCTTGTCGCGGATCTTAGCTAAGTAAAACTTTTGACTGTCCATATAGTGATAGATTTCCGCAAAGTAACGCCTGACTCCATTAATAATTATTTTACTTTTTATAGAAAAGGGGGGAATTAGGTAGTGTCGTACAGGTATATTGTAAACGTAAGATTTAACCAATAAGTTAGTTGCTGGTACAAACTTTATTGTAAATATTATTCTCCTTAAGTTTCATATATTGTTGACCTAATTATAAGAATTGGTAAAGGTATATGACTAAGTTTGACAAGTAAAACAAATTTTTAATAACACTGTTCTTACTTTAGGTATAGGTAAGTAAAGGTATGTAGCTAAATATTAAATAGCTCATCGGGAACACTAAGATTATCTATTAGATTACAGGCGCATTTTATGGACTACCGCTCACTTCACAAGAAAAAAATGTTTATTTATGCTATAATAATAAGATGAACATTTTAGGTGGCTACATAAAATGTTTTTTTTAGCCTTTGAACCCGCTAATGCCCCCATTAAAACCTCGAGCTCTCTCTTGGGGGTGGTACCGCCCTCGTTAGGAACCTATTAGAGAATCTAAAAAAAAGATAATTTTACAAAGTACATAGTGATCGCATTGAAAGTATTCAGAAAAAAATGCTCAATACATTGTGTTATAGAAATCATGAAAAACGTACACTTAAATCATACGAAAGCAGATTACAAAAATATAATATACAGTGACTAAAATCACGTCGTGACTGTCATGATTTTATTTACTTATATAAAATAATACACTCGCATATTGACTCTCCAAAACTGCTGTCTCTTTTAAATTTTAACACCTGCATTAGAACACGAAATCCCTATAAAACGTTTAGTATTAGATCTTATTCAAACAATATATCCCATTATAATCCCATGGTACGCATTTGTCGCATAAACAATAATTTGTATATTCATTGACAACGGTACAGAAACGTTCGATATTTTCAATATCAAAATACATCAATTAAAGCGATCGCTCCGTGATATCTTTTGGCAGCCGGTAGATCGCAAAATAATTGTTATTCTTTTTTTTTATATTTCTTATTATATTTTTTAAATTTAATTTTATCCGTTCAATTTTATAATAATTTATTATTACATAAGTTACCCTATTGTTAAAATGTAGCCATGCTGTGAGCAAATTTAAAGAGTTATAGTCTGGGTATTGTTAAGTTGTTATATCGTATTCTTTAAGACTGTAACTTGTTTTTGTGCCTAATAAATAAAATAAAATAAAATAAAATCAAAAGTGAGAAAAAATGTCTTTTTAGAGTTACGAATTCCGATAATTCGGCCGACATATAGTACTTTAACAACAAAAGTTATGCAGTAAGGTAAAATAGCTACTGTCCTGTTGTTTCGATGGTTTGTAAAAATAGTTGTAGTTACCGTCGCGTGCCCGGCGGCGGTTTGCCTGTACGTGACAAACCTAATCGGCCACGAATTAACCCGTAATTGCTCTCGTCGGGTCGGAATGGTCAACGAGTTTTAATTACTGTACAGATAACACGCGCGCTTATCACTTGATATGATCTATTCTATTTGACTACCAATTTATTGGACGCCATAAAAGTGAAAATAAAATGTTTTATACTGCCGTGTTTTGAACGTTTTTCTTTGGCCTACACGTTCCAGTTGATTTACGAAGCTATGGCTTTGAGGCAACGTCTTTCGTGGCCGCGTAATCGGATAATTGTCAAAGTGTAGAATAATTGTGAAAGTGTCGCGGAGGCTTGCAGAGAGTCGCTTTGGCAACTTTTCCGTTTTCTGTTATTATTTAATGATTCATTCAATCAAGTTCAATCCTGGTTAAAAGTACCCTTAACCGACGATGCTTGTGTGAAGGGAGTGATGAGTGAGAGATGAAGAGTGAGAGATGAAGCAAAAAAAAGGATCGTGGCAGATTGAGGTCTGTGGTCTCTGCCTATCCTTACGGGAAACAGGCGTGATCGCAGTATGTATTTACGTTCAGTCTTCACGAACTATTCAGATGGTTAACAGTCCACCTTCGTGCGTTTCAGTCGCAGTTTTTTACTACAAACGATGCGACTGTGCAAACAACTTACCATATGTATGTCTAATAGTTACTATGGTATTTAAGAAACGAGCGTCGAAAATAATGTAAAGAGAAAAACAGTAAGTTCCAAGTTTATAATAAGTATGGATTGGTAACCAATAGTTTCTTAACAGTTCCAACAGTTTATTTAGTTAGATAATCTAAATAAACTGACAAACTTTTGCAGTTTTTGAAACGGTAGTCTATATTTATTTAGGGACATACGAAACATAATTTAATGGCTTATTTATATATACACACATATGTTTAAAATAGTTCTTACTATACACAGAATCTTTACAGACACACACACACACATCTGCACACATATAGATCATATCTTTAATAATTTATTATCTTACTTAATCCATTCTTTATTATCAATAGTGTTTAGTTTTTTTTCTCTGATGTTTTGATATTTATGTTATAACATTTATGTATTATTTACGAAAGGAAGAGCCTAGTTTTCCACAAGGCAGGGAATCATAGTGTGGGATCTAGTATCTTGTAACATATATAAACATTTTTAAAATAAACATATTATTATTATACAACGCGGACAAATAAATAAAAATATGTATATACTAATGTCTAATTTTATTCGGTATTTGAATGAGACTATCCTAGTTCCCCGGGTCAACAAGAAGAGTGTTTACCGTACAAAGGCGACCCCGTGGGTAATCTTGCTGTGGTAAATTACCTGTAATCACAAGGGACGTGCACGAACGATGCTCGCCCATAATGGCTGTCTTTTATTGACTAATGCCAACTTACCGCCTTATGACCTTTGCGTAGTTTTACTACTCATTACTGCGTGCATATAGAACATTGTAACTTGTGTATCACACACACACACACACACACACACACACACACACACACACACACACTCACACACACTCACACTCACACTCACACTCACACTCACTCACTCTCACACTCACTCACACTCACACTCACACTCACACTCACTCACTCACTCTCACACTCACTCACTCACACTCACACTCACACTCACACTCACACTCAAACTCACACTCACACACACTCACACACACACTCACACTCACACTCACACTCACACTCACACTCACACACACACACACACACACACTCACACTCACACTAACACTCACACACACACACACACACTCACACACACACACTCACACTAACACACTCACACACTCACACACACTCACACTCACACACACACACACACACACTCACACACACACACACACACACACGCACACTCACATACACACACACTCACATACACTCACACACACACACTCACTCACACACACACTCACTCACACACACACTCACTCACACACACATACTCACACACACACACACACACACACACACATAAACACACACACACACACACACACTCACACAAACTCACACACACACTCACACACGCACACACTCACACACACACACACACACACACACACACACACACACACTCACACACATACACACTCACACAAACACACTCACACTGACACACACCCACTCACACCCACACACACACACACACACACATTTTACTTAATGTAGGATTTCAGAGTAGTGGAAGAAAAATAAAAAGAATAATGGTATATATTTTACATGGGTTTAGGATAGTCTGACTTAATTTAAAATAAAATTCCCAAAAAATAGCGTTTTACTTAATGTAGGATTTCGGAGTAGTGGAAGAAAACTTCTTCCACTTCTCTTCCAATTCTTCTTCCACTATTCCGAAATACTACATTAAGTAAAACGCTATTTTTTGGGAATTTTATTTTAAATTAAGACAGACTATCCTAAACCCATGTAAAATATGAAGGATTTGTACATTACTATATTAGATAATAATCTTATAGGTATTGGAATAAGCGCAAAATACTATTATATATTATAGCTATAGAATAATATATTAGCCCATATTAATAACGTGTTATTTATAAATAACATGTCTTTATTTTGCGTTATGTACATGCATGTAAGAGAGTTTTCTTTCTTATTGTACATTGTTACAAAATAGCCGTTGTGAACACTTCTACCTCATCACCATTGTCAGTAAGTATTACTGGACAGGTAAATTGAAGATCGCAGAAGCATCATACAGTGGATAAATTGTTGTTTATAATCAGCTTTTGATGATATCATTCGTTAATTGCCAAATCAATACGCTCTTATTATCTAGTCTTTATAAATGTCAGGTGTCGCATGTTGTCGTACTCAATGAATAAATATATCAAATAAATTTCTCTAGTGGTAGAGCCACGCAGCAAACGAATACTTTGTCAAGAATGGCATATTATTTGTCTGTAGCATGATTGGGCCGGCTCGCCCGGGGAAGTACCACACTCCCGCAGAAAATCGGCGTCTGAGTGGTAGCTTAGTTACCGCGCTTCGTACGGTGAGCGGTCTGAGTTCCGGAGGCCCAACACCTTCCTCTTCTCACTCCCCCTCCCCTCCCCTCTCCTCCCCCTCCCATAATTTCACTTTCCTTTAAGGTCGGCAGCTCACTGCTTATGGCACTGCGGATGTCTATGGACGGCGTTGGTTGCTTTCCATCAGGTGACACGCCTGCTCGTTTGCCTTCCTATGCCATAAAAAAAATTTAAGCTCACAGAGAAACCACAAAAATACTCGTACACGCTTACGACGGTAATTTTTGAAGCAAAGCCACACTGAGTTCGGGGCCATCGAAACGACGTTCTTTAGCCTCGAAGCAAGTAGTAAAAAACTACAAAAGAACGCCATTACAACCTTTTTTATGTATATAAATAAAAACTATGCTTAATGGTTAATCTTCGTTTTTAGGGTTCTGCGTTCCACACGATTGTACAGAACTGTTCCCAACGTCTTGCTTCTCTTGTTTCTCTTGTTACAGTTTATTAGTATCACTCCAAAATAGTTGTCTGGTGTACATGGGAGTAAAGATAGCGTTATCTTATAGTCATTACCATCAACCATCATCACTTGTGTATGGTGGACGCATTCTTCTGTTCAAGGGATAAAGTTCTCTCTGGCCACTAATAAGGTTGATATATTATAGGTCATTGACGGTTAGTCGTATAATTAGTGTAAATTGATAATTCGACGATTGCCAACTCCAGGCCGGTTACGGGTAGAATTTGGTATTTATTACATCTGTAATATAAAGTCCTTATAAAGGTTGCAAGCGCAGATTTAACGCCTGATGATATTTACATAGCAATCGAGTTCGGGAGTTGTAAAATCGTGAAAATTGATAGGGCGGTCATTTTTTTGACGTCTAGCAAAATTGCTAGACCTCATCAAAGTGCCACTGAGTATTATAGGAATAGTCTATTATATGTGTGTTATTATAATTTATTAATAATTTATTAATAGTCTATATCATTGTCATTTACTAAAATTTAGTAAACGACAAAGAATTTTTTTTTATTTAATTCTAATACCTGATCCTTAAGACTTCGTCGATTCTGCCATAGCTATACTTCATGGCTAACCTTTTCTCCCCCTATTTACATAATATGCTTGACCTTTACGACTTTCTTATGTCAACGTATCGCATTGGGTAATAATAATTAATGGATTTAGTTTTGCTCCACTCGTTTCCTGTTATTAGATGTGATTTGTATTAATGATCAGTGCGAGTGCTGTATACAATTGGGGCGTAGTTCCCGGAATTTCACGGGGCGCTGGAGCGATGTCATTAACTGATATTGTAAGAAATATAATATCATAACACAACTCATATATATACATACATACATATGTATATATATATATATATATATATATATATATATATATATATATATATATATATATATATATATATATATAACATCAGTGTGTTTTCTCAACGATGACTGATTGTTACCTTGTATAAATCCATATGAATAAAATGCTTGAAGGTTTGGCCACATACATACATACATATCATCACGCCTGTTTTACGTAAGTAGGGGTAGGCAGAGACCACAGCTCCATCCGCTCGGCATACTTCATCCACACTCATCAATCTCTTCAAAGGTCAAAAATACCCTTAAACGGCGAACTTGTAAGTTCGCTGTTTAAGGGTATTTTTGACCTGGCCTTTCTTAAAAACTTCGGCAATTTGGTTAAGGTCCTTGGTCTTTCCCTACCGACCCTTCCAACTACATCCGTGACGTAAATTTATATCTATTATATTCTATAATAGGACTGTATTTGATCCATCCTCTCTATGTGCCCAAACCATCTAAGCATCCCTTTCTGCCCTTTTGTCACATCTTCTTTAACTAAATTTCTATTGAACTTTTGCTTAAATTTTTGTGTTGATGTTTTGATACACTTATACGAAATACATATATCAAATCAACTTTGATTTTTTACGGATAGAGTAGGCAAACCGTACGCGCCATCTGATGGTAAGTAACTATCGATGCCTATTAGAACTTGCAATACCAAAGGAACTGGAAATGATTTACTTAACTCTGTGTATGATGTGAATAGTGGGAGGAAAACAATAAATGTGAGGGGAAAGAGGGATGTAAAGGAAGGTGAAAGGAGTTGGGATTCACGTTCTTAACGCTTATAGCAAACCATGTTATTCAAAAGTCGATTTTTTGTGAGATAACGACAATAATATGTATATTAATATCGAAGAGAAAAGTTCCGCTTATTTTATTATAATCGTTAATAATATTGAAAGCATACAAAGCTCCTATTTGATCATTCCTACATCAAACATCCGTTGTAATAAAATATATTTTCTTGTTTTTTTCCATCTGTTTCATTATTTGCACGTATTTTCATATGTTCTGGTTACTTATACGAACATATTATCGTATGTTTATCCTGCCTGCACTCACGTAAATGCCAGCAGGTAGTCATCCGAGTTGTAGTAAGGGTTGTCTCACGACATTTATTATCGTTTAAAAATACTTAAATATTACATCTAACTAATATAAGAAATAGTGAATTTGCCCCGACTCATATTTTTCTTTATATTATTTTTAATCGTCACGAATTTAAATTATAAAAGCAAGTTACGTTAAGTTCATATTTTTTGTCCAGAGTAATACAAGAAAAATCAATTAAAGTGTAAAATCCAAACATAGGTTTAGTTAGGCCAAAAATGCTTCTTTTTATAAATAAAATATATAATATATTGATTCATATAATCAACGTTATCTATAATCATTTCAATAAAAATACTGAAAAAGAAACATGTGACATGTGTGGGACGATATCTTCCGGTCTTACAGTTAAATGCATCGATATGTGAAAAAAAAACATCAGCTTAGTGCCCCCCTTGACTGACAACTAGAATTTTTGTTTTAAAATATAATAATTACCAGAAAACTTACTTTCACTCTAAGTGACAGTTTCAATTAATGGTACACTAAGTTACAGTTAATCATACTCGTAAAAGTTTAGGTAGGGTAAGGTAGGATAGGTACTCAGTTCGCGTCTGCAGCCCTACAGTGGTAGATTATTCGAATTATTTAACGATAGAAAACACGGGCACTTTTCAACCGTATCGGTATTTATTCCGAACGCACTCGGGGCCGTTGCAGCGGGGAGTACTCTAATGAATATTCAGAATATCCGACATTGATATGTTTGCTTTCGTAGTACGTTGGGAAATGTAAATGCACCAAAAATTCAATTCCACCAGTTTTGGCTGCTTTTTAACCGCAGGTTTGTGTTATATATTTGATATATATATATATATATATATATATATATATATATATATATATATATATATATATATATATATATATATATATATATATATACGTACGTACGTACGTACGGTGCTTTTAAAGTGGTACGTGTATACGAGAATTGATGTGATTTAACACGTACGTCGCAGCGTCACCCAGATTTGGGTTACGGGTATGCTTCCGTGGAGCTGCGCTGGGCGGTGAATGTATTAAAAGAGATAGAAACAAACAAGCATGCGAGTTACCAGGTGGCAAATCATTGCCGCTTATTATCATCTGCAACACTGGTGACACCGTATATTTTCACAAAAGCATGTTTGTGACAATGAAAAGATAATGAGGTGAAGAATTTGTTTTTAAAATAAGACTAACAATGATTTAATAATGCTGGAATTCTTGTTAACCATTCCAACTAAGCTTATTATGTTTGTGCTAAGAAATGGTTCACATCAATAGTCCAATAGGGGATACGAACTCGCGACGTTCAGAACGTTAAGGCCGAGACTTACCAATTGAGCTAAAGCTGCTTGATTTGGATCTGTGGTTCTGATAGCTTACCGAATAAATAACAATAATATAGTTACTTATTAGGAGGAGACTGTTTCCTGCGAGGTTGATGGTTTCTTTCTTCCCTTGCCGGTTTTATTATGCTGCAGATATCGAATTAGTTATATTTAGTCTTAGTTTTTTAGAGAAAATAAAACTTAACAATTATACTGTATTCATCGTATCATTTGTATGTTGTGAACTCAAAGCGCGATACATTTTTCTCCCTTTTTATGAAAGATTCACTTGCGGAGGGAAGGCGTGATCACATCCCTCGTCCTTCCCCCTTATATCCTTGAAACCTGAATAGCACAAATGTTTGACTTAATAATAAATTCAGATGAAAGCCTTCATAATAACAACATCTGTGTTCCCGGAATTGGTTCATAACTTTGAAATATTAAGCGTTATATAACATTACATTATCTTTATATTGAGTTACTTTTCAAGATATAATGGACAATTTCGTGATTTTTCAAGTAAATTGTGCCTGTACTGTCATGGTGATGTAAATAAATAAGTAGACAAATTGCATGTCATCATTATCATCACGATAGTCCACTGCTGCTGGCTGCTAGACCTCCCCCCCCCATGGTGCGTATCTAACTCGATCATCTATACGCGCATCCGATTTATGCCAGCTACTCCGCGTAAACCGTCGCTCCATCTATCTGAGGAGTGTTCCAAATTACTTTTGCTAAGATAATCTCCATTCCAGCACTCGTTTTCCTCGTATATATGATCTGTTGTTCGCTGTTCCAGGTATTCCGTTTTCGCTTAAGGCTTTTTGAAATTTTCATTCTCTTATTTGCAATACCTATCTTGTAATATAATGTTATTCTTATGAGCAACATTAACAGGTTGCAGATGACTGAAAATAATATACAATAATAATATAGGTTTCATCATAATATTTTACACTTATAGCCCTATATTAAGATCGTGAGAGACGTCTGTATCGTAGGTGCCAATAAAATAAGTAAAAAGTTGAAAATACAAATATCCAGATTCAGAATAATTTATCTGTGAGTTGTGAAAATATTTATTTCGTGGTGTGGGATCTGACTCAACTCGCTTCGGACTCAAGAGCCGCAACTGTTGAGTCCGAAGCGAACTTTTTACCATTACTTTATTTGGATCGTCATTGACGTCGTTCGAAGTATGGAATCAAAATCACTCCACAACTTGCGTTTACAGACCAGTTTACTACTAGTTTTTATTTTAAGTATAAATACTTTTTTCAATGATTCCCATGTTTTAACTGAACATAAAGTTCTATTCACTGGAGGGCGATTTCGTTTTAAACTTCCAAGCGTATTCTATTTTACACACGTACAGTGTAGCGTATGCCAAAAATTCAATTTACTAAACGAGCTGAACCTTCAGTTTTATTTTTAAAACATAGGCAACACTTACACATATATATATATATATATATATATATATATATATATATATATATATATATATATATATATATATATATATATATATATATATATATATATATATATATATATGTATATATATATGTGTATATATATATATATATATATATATATATATATATATCGGGTCGCTTCCACTTTTCCCTGCACTACGAGTCGCTCGATGGACGTGTTATCGCGCCGAGACGTTAGGCGCTACCTAACCTTTGAGATAAACTACAAGTGGGTAAATATTTTTACTCTAACACTAGGTGAGGTTAGTAGTATATTTCATTTTGTAGCTCCGCAATAATATGAATTTATTACACATATTTATATCATATATTTATGACAGACGTTACAATGATCACGCACGTGTTACAACTGGGTGGCGTCGTGTAACGCGTCGCGTCTGGCGTATCCGCTGCTCGTTGCGTTACACAAAAGATATCAAACTCTTGCTGTTAGTCGTCGACACATTCCTGTATTATATTCAGTCGGCAGTGGAACATTTTTCATGGTGATATTCGAGTCCGCTATGCGCACCTGTCGCACTCTCCTTTGTGAGAGCAATATTACGTTACGTCAGTCAAAGGAGCGGGAGTGGAAGACGGTGCGTCTGCGTAGTGGTGTTCGTCTTGTTAGGTAACATGATGAGTTTACGTGTCTGCTATCTCCTGCGTACTTTAATATTTCTTCCCCGTTACGACCCCGATATCCTAAAGTAATCCTACAATTATTATTAATTTTATTTTAAATGAATTCCGATAGTCCCATGCCTTTTGCAAAGAAAGTTCAAAGAACTTAGTCATACGTAGAAAATAAACTTTACTAAGATATATTATATCTAATACATCTGTTAACGAAATCACAGGTATAAGCGCATAGTAATATTATATATTAGCGTAATACAATAACGTGTTATTCATATATAGCATAACGTTAAAATGCGTTTTCACAAAATAACCGTTGTGAACAATTCTAGTGCGTTGTCGTCACAAACCGGATAGCGTGCGACACGACGCTTATTCGACCGCTGAATACTGAACATTGACGCTAGACGCGCTAATGGATCAATGTGTGAAATGCGTTTCACGTGTTCACCACGCCGCAACGATACAATGAACAGTCTTTCTCATTGTAACAAGAATATATCATGATGTGACTTGGTTGCTCTTAGTTTATTTATTGGAAGTACGTAGAATTTGTATGGTATAGGAATTCAAACGAATATAATTTTGCCTGATGAAAAGCAGCTAACACCGCCATTAGACATTTGTAGCACCATAGATAAGCGTTGCTGAAACAAAGCGCAGAAGCGTTGCTGACCTTTGTCATATGTGTAGGCTTTGAAGGTTCCATTGTCGTATAAGGTTCGAAAATACTGCTGAAGGTTGGTAAATCCACAGAGTGGTGGTATGTGTGAAAAAGTTTCTTGTTCTCTTTTTTGCACCCGAAAAAAATCAACTTTGCACGCGAAAAATGTAAAAATAACCAGGAAAAAACATATACAAAATAAGATTCCAAGTTGTATACAAATGCGACGTCGCAATTCGTACGCGGCGTAAGCATTACACAAGTTTCGCGAATTATTTTTTTTTATATTGCTCACGTAGCCTCGTAAAGCCATGAATACGAGGTTATAGTTCAATTCCCTCTGTAATTGCGACGTCGTATAACTTTCATACACTTTGCGTATAATAACGGTGAAATTTTGCCGGGGCTATAATTTTATATTTGCACGAGATGAATATGTTCTATGCTGCGTTGCATGGCAACGTTGTTAAGAGCCCGTTTCCTCATTAAAAAAACAAGCCCGGCAGCAAGAATATTTTATTACATATCGACGCCTCAAATGACGCGATGCTCTGTTCTGTGCATAGTCCGCTTTCTGACCGGTTCATTGACCGAATCAGGATACATGTTCGTATTGGATACAGGTATTTATCCTGACTCTGGTTGTTTGTTCTCTTTATGCTTATAATTTCACCCACAACACAGGGAATTCTATTATAGTATGGGACTATTAAAGTCAACCGTTATATTTATTAATTTACTAATTCATATTATTAAAGAAATAACGACTCGAATGATTTAGTGACGCAGTTTCGGCTTTGGAAACCTGTCGTAGGTATGTCCGATTCCCGCATCAGTTTGAATATGTAGGATCGGTAAAATCCACAATACATTTACTACACC
This sequence comes from Baronia brevicornis, assembly GCA_031353405.1. Lineage (NCBI taxonomy): Eukaryota > Metazoa > Arthropoda > Insecta > Lepidoptera > Papilionidae > Baronia > Baronia brevicornis. The sequence goes on from JASFAT010001464.1 coordinate 408,459, forward strand.
AGACTCGAAATACATCTATTCCAAGTCTCGGTGTAGTTTCATCATGCTATGTGACTATGAGTGTAAAACTTTTTATTTTTAAAGAAAGATATTTTTGCTTTTTTTTTGTATTATTTCCGAGAGGTGTTTAATGCCTTTGTCCCAAGGCTTGGTTGATTGATTATTTTTATTTATCAAGCCGACTCTGTTGCCCATTTGATATTTGCTCCCATAATCATTTCGTATGATTCTCGCGACCCCGAGGCGACTCTCTTCTATGCCGGAATCCACACAGTGAATATTGTAATAAATTATGATGAAATGGGGCGGGCGAAGAAACTGAGGCAGGTCAAAACTCAGGTGGCAAGACGGAGTCGACCATGACGTTAAAACTCTCGGCGTAACGGATTGGAGGGAGAGAGCGAGAAATAGATCAGACTGGTGAGATGTTCTGGACCAGGTTGTAGCGCCTTTGATGATCATGATGACATGTGACATTTTAGTAGTATAGATTTATAAGAATATATATATAGATTTGTAAGAATATATATAGATTTGTAAGAATATATATAGACAAATAAGAATATATACATACATACATACATATCGTCACGCCTGTCTCCCGTAGGGGTAGACAGAGACCACAGATCTCCATCTGCTACGATCTCGGCATACTTCCCTTGCTTCCTCCACACTCATTATTCTCCTCATGCAAGCCCGCCGGTTGAGGGTACTCTTGACCTGGCCTTTCTTAAAAAGTTCAGCAATTTGGTCAATGTATGTTTTTCGTGGTTTTCCTCTTCCGGCCCTTTCATCCACATTCGCAAGGTAAGAATATATATCTATATATATATATATTTATAAGAATATATGCAAGTTTTATAATTCACAGGTGTCCAAAATTGTACCGTTAGTATTTGCACGAATAATGTAAGCGGTACATCCGCGTCGCGGCGTGACACGTTGTGTCTGACATTGGTTTATGTTTCGCGGCTAATTATAAATGGCATACGTTTTAATGCTGTTTGTCGGTCGTGTCTCGTGTCTCGTGGCGTGTGGCGTGTGGCGTGAGCTCGTTTTTGTCTGTCACGGAGTGAGGCTGCGGTTCGCTGCAGCGGTGCGTGTAATCATTTCAATTTCAAGCTTGCTTTGTTACGCTCTGTTTTGAAAAAGTTTCGGTCATATGTACAACAAACAGAGTAATATTAAAGCTACATTTAAAAAATACTATTCTAAAAACCCCTCTGAAAATAATAAATATTGTACATACACATACACACATACACGCACACATACACTCACAATATATTACATACATATTGTATAAAACGTTCTTGATTAACCATCGTGACCAATGAGTCTGTATACATACCAAAAAAAAAAGCGAAAACGTAGTACACCGCAAAATGAAAACTTACAACCAAAGCGAAAAAAGCTTTTAAGATTTGTGAAAAAATCATCATCATCACTCAAAAATCGTCAGTTTGAACGCTGTACAAAATTTTCTATTTGTCATAGAGCTGTGAGACTCAGACCATTCAACGTTTTTCTAATCAGAATGTGCAATAAAAATTTGTTGATATCTATGTCATTTACAGTCTTTTCTCTTTTTTGTGTCGATATATTTTTAATATAAGTAAGTTATCATAATTAAAATGTTAATCTGTAATTGGTATCAAAAGTTTTCAAAGTTTGTAAAAGTGTCACCATATATATGGTTTGCTGTGGATTTTGTATTAAATAAATAAAAATCACGTAAAATTGTCACTCGGAAATAATAAACTGAACTGAATTTTTAAAAAAAAAATGAATTGTTTTTTATATTGCTAGAATTATTTTTAACCGTTCAAACTAAGCCAATAATGCTTGTGCTAGCACATTATTAAAACATCAATAGTCCAGTGGAAGATACGAACTTACGACCTCAGATCGTAACCGATCCTTATTTCCTGCGCTATCGCTACTTGTGATTGTTGGCTACGATTAACCGAATGCTACGTTTGCTCCAGTGTGGGATTGTCGGATTTTACCAAAAAATGTCAGTTTGCTAGTCTATCTCCTTCTCCGAATGATGAAATTTTTCGGAGAAGGAGATAGACTAGCAAACTGACACCTATAATACCAGGAAAACTGCAGATGTGTTGCCTACTTTGTGAAAGATGTAGTACGAAAAGGGGGAACTCTCTCTCCTTTATCGTCCTACATATTTCGTCCTACATCAAGGTTAACTCGGCGCCCATCAGAGGTATTTATAGTAAAGCTAATACTGAGAAAGTCGACTTCTGTAATGTTGTACTTTAAATTGACGAACTGGTAAAAATAACATATATGTTTCGACGTAACGATGATGACTTTGTGGTGTAAATGTTCTTAGCTGTATTTCTTTACAATCATTCTATTCTTACTCATAGTACCCACATGTACATAAATTATTTGATATAAATTAAATTCACATACGTTTCGTGTGATATATCGTCCGGCTAGATGTAGCGATGATCTATGCAAGGTGGCGGACAGAAACTGGATGCGTTTCGTTAACAACTGGTTTAGATGGCGTGACTTGGAGGAGCAGTAGTGGTATCAAGCAGTGAACTGCCGAAAGTAAGATGATGATGATAATGACAGTAAACAGGAAATGTTGTAAATATTATCTTACAATGTCCTTGGAAATAGCGTTACAATGTCTATAATCTTGGTTATAATTTGTATATGAAAGCCTTTCAAAATGCCTCAATTTTGTTGTAACAACGCTCATAAATTTACTTTTATACAAATCAGTTTTATGAACCACTCTGCGTCAGCGTGCCTCTCCATGTTTCGAGCGTCTTCTTAGCGAGATTGGATAATTCAGATCTGAAATCTCATAACGTTCAACTCTCGGAAAACTGATTATCTTAATTCTCTTTTAAAAATGTGTCCACAAATGTCTTTAGATATAAAATATTCCGCATTTATGCCCAATTCCTTCAGAGCCCCTTAAACAATGCGCGTCGTTATGCCTCGTAGCTTGAGTGGGACGAAATTTTCCTCAATTTAATTTCACGATGGCGTTTCATACAGTTTGTCTCCAACGTCTGAAGAGGTTATTTTTACTTTAGACCCTCTATAATGTGATATTCATTTATTTTATTTCCCGCCGGATAGGCTCGCGTCTGTAGCTCTCTAGAAGGAAACAAAGCCATTTCCGAGCGCCGGCGACCCGCGGATGTTTATATATGGCAAACGAGCGTTAGTAAAATATTTTATACTATCATTAAAATCACAATTAGTATTTACTCTGAGGTATTTTCTTTCCGTGTATTTTGAACTTACTACTAACCTTTGATAACTATTTTTATTAAATAATTTCTTACTTTTTTGTTTTGACAGTCTCGGTCTCGAGGCCTTTAAAACTTAATTCTAAGGAAATATAGAATTTATGAAAATGTAAATATTAGTGTTAATAATTTTTATTGTGTTTTAAACGTGTTAAATATTTTAAAGTACATACATACATACAAAACATTCGGAGATAATGTAGTTTTTGCATTTGACACATCATTGAGCCACAAGCTTTTCCAAAGTTTTTTTCACGAGTATTTCAAAATTATTTTTTGTAAAAATAAAAAATTATGGACATATGATTACATTTTAAAGTCTGACGACATGAGAACAATTCATAATATAAACATCACTTTTAGTAGTCAGGCCACACATGGAATACTGTTCTCACCTCGGGGCCGAGGCTCCCCAATATCAACTTCTTCCATTTGACCGCATTCAAAATTGTGCGATCCGAATCGTCGATGACCAAGATCTCACCGATCGGCTTGATTCTCTAGCGCTGCGGAGAGATGTCTCATGACACGCTTGCTCGTTTGCCCTCCTAACCCATAAAAAAAAGTAAACATATAAATATATGTTTCTATAGTAGAGCAGGCAAACGAACATTCGGGTCACTTGACGGGGGTAATTAAATCAGAGGCATCCCCTTTGCGGGTTTGGGCTTTGATTGACATATTAAAATACTTATGGAATATCTCAATGTCGTGATTTTTCTACATCGTTTGTGGCGAGATATTATGACTGGATGGCACCATCAAGATGATGGATAGTCTTAGTACTGTTTTTCTATGTAGGTAGCAAAAGGTTTGACAATTATTGAAAACTCGAAATATATAGATTTTATGTATGTAATAATTGATGACATTTGTGCGCAATAAGTGGCAATGTGATGGAGCTTTTAAACGTCTTTTTTCATCTTATTACACCTCATATTATGCAAATAAAGAGTTATTAATATTATTATTAACTGTCTGTGAAAGTTTTTGAGCGTTTTTTAACCGCTCGTTTATTATAGAACTTTCGTAGGCCACCCAGAGATACGCGGCTTGAGTGAGGGCGTCGATTTAGCATTCCGAGTGAATTTGACAGGCGCGGGTTTTATTGGCCCCTTTTGTGAGAATCTTTCTGTAGCCGGTAATTTATCTAATTTTGAACAATGTAAATTATCAAAGCTGTAACAAAGGCGCAAAAACATATTTTTGTGATTCATTTTTACGATAAAGGAAATTTAAGATTTACGTTTCTCTCGAAGTGTTGTGTAATTTATCTAATTTGAGTTTATTTAAATTATTATACTAATAATAAATACATGAAAAGTAATCTCTTTGGGCGTCTTTTTAATATTATAAAATAGTTTAAATGTGTGTTTTACTATAGGACAACTAAAATATATATATATATATATATATATATATATATATATATATATGTATATATATATATATATATACATATATATATATAGGTATATATACATATATATATATGTTTATATTTCCCGATAGGTTATCAATATATTACGAAGATATACCCAATTCATAGTTTTATAATTATATTTTTCTGTAATGTGAGGCAATAAGTACAAGTGATCAACATAAAGTTTGTAAGTATTCTCTGATTTAATTATAAGGTTGACAGATAGAAATACCGTTTTAGGATAACATGTTTCCTACGTTTTTATTTTGTTTATAACTTTTTAATTTATTATCAAATTTTGATGGAGAACGTCACTACAAAATTAAAAACCAACAAATAACTTTATTCTTAATACAATTTTTTAGAAAATAATCACATTTTATAATTGTGATTACTTTATTAAGTAGCAATAAAAAGTAAAGCTTACTTATCTTACCTATTTAATACTGCTAATTCATTATAATAGTAAATATTTAATATTATTGCAATTAATATTTAAAAAATTTATAATAAAAAAATTCTTTTCTGAAGGAACTGTAAATTATTCGTCTTATTTTGGTTAATTTTGTATTAAAAAACTAAATATGTATTATATTAAATTTTATTTTAAAAATTTATAATCTTGGTTTTTGGATAATAAAACATAGATAAAAGATGAGGAATGCTAATGAAAACGAAAGAAGTGTAAGAAATAATGTTCAAATAGCTAAAGTTGAAGAAGAAGAATTATGCAGGATTTTTAAAATTTTGCCATATTCTAATATGGAAAAAGTAATAAATATTATTTTAATATAATAAAAATATCCGACGAGGATGGGATTCGAACCCACGCGTGCAGAGCACATTGGATTAGCAGTCCAACGCCTTAACCTCTCGGCCACCTCGTCTCGTTGCGTCTTCGCAAAAGTAGTGTACAGATACGGGTGCTAGTTTTCCGGTATACTAGGTAACCGGTCTGCTATTTGAAATTGCGCTACAGCCTTTGCGTTTTAAAAGAAACTCGTAGATACTCAATATATTATTTCTTGTATTTCATTCCCAAATAAATAATTAAATTTTGAATCCTTATATATTAAAAATCAGGGTTGGCCATTGATTAGACCCAAAGTCTACTGTTTTAATCAATTATAGGGTTGTCGCATAAGTTCGTTCGATTTTTTAATATTTATTCAAATACTTAAATAAAAGCTTTTATTAAGATATTTTAGACGGATGCTCACTATTAGCTGGACTCAAAGGGTGGTGGGAGGTTCTCCGACAAGTCAAGCAAAAACGTGAATTTTGCAGACCGTCAAAGGTAGAAAAGTTGTTTACCTGTGTCTTATCATGAGACGACGATCATAAGGTATAAGTTGCGGAGAGGCACTCTTAGAAGACGAATTAAGACATTTCACATTTCCGCGTTTTTGAAGATTATGTGTGCGAAGCAAAAAGCAAAAAGCTTTGAATGAATAATTCTTATCTGTCTATTAATTTAATTTCCTTAGTGTCTATGCCAACGAATCTTAGAAGCGACTTAATAGACTTTAAGGCAACATTCATCGAAACATGAAAGTATAAGAAATAGATAATAAGACTTCGTTTCATTCCAAAAACATTTAGAGGTCCTGCGCCACCACGATACATTTTTAGTAAATTTTATTATATTCATAGAATTCTTGCTAACCATTCCAACTGAGCTAAGTATAGTTTTACTAAGAAATATTCAAATAAACGGCCCAATGGAAGACCCACCTTAGGTTGTAAGTTTGGTCCTTACCACCTGATTGCTGGTTATACATTACATAGACATTTCATTTTCGATTTCTTTTTGAATGCTGATATTCGTATGGCAAGTATTGATTTAGAATTATTTGCTTTATAAGTATTCAATTCAAAAAACTAAGTATTCAGTAATACAATTGGTAATTTTAAATAATTTTGTTTGCGTGATTCGTACGATGTTGTACGTGTAAATTGCATGGAGGTACGTTTCTGCGCGAGACAATCGATAGAATTCGGTGGCACGTCCCTCAATGCGCTTGTTACATGCTGATTGGCCCCTCATTTGGGGTGATTGCGCCACTGGAATATATAATTTCCGCGCCACGTCGTCGTCATTAAGATAATCTGCGATGTGTGTGGGCTCTGTCATTGATTGTTGATAAGCCGTTGATATTTAGGAAAAATTTCAAGTCTACGGTCGTTTCATCACGATGATTGGCGATACAGTTTCTCATTTTTTCCGCCGGTTTCGTGTAGCGGTACCACATATCTTCATCTGCGATCTTGGCACACTTTCTTTGCTTCAGCCAGACTAATCACTCTGTTCATTCTCTCGCTCATTAGTCAAGGGTATATAAATTTGAATACTTGTATTGTATTTTATATTAGCAATATGTAATGTAATTTACTTATGTGTATACCTATATAAATTCATTACATATAACATGATTTTTCGTGCAAATATGTTTTGAGACCTTAGAAAAAATTTTAAATGCAAAAGTTTTATATCTATGAAATGAATGTATCTGTATCACAAAACCATCATATATAAATAAATCAATGTACATTAGCATATCTGTAATCAACTAAAAGTCTATTCCGTATTCGATAGGTGCTCAAGAATTTTACGAGACGGCTCTGGAGTCGTTCAATAGGGTTTTCATTGACGCAAGGAGCGAGTTTTTACGTAAACTTTTTACGGTAAAGGCCTTTAGGCATTACCATGTGAACGTTTACGGCCCACATTGTGCCGATAAAACTTGAGCTCGGTCAGGAAAAGGTTCGCATACGGGCGCCGAGATAGGGCTGGAGCACATTCTCAACTATCGCGGCTGACACTTCTGACTATCGTCTGGTACTGTCAAATTCAAAAAATTGACGGACTGAAAAAAATTGTAATAGTGCTGGCAGTCCAAGAACTAAATATGCGTTAGACTTAACATCAATATAAGTTAACTCAAATCATTCCCAGTTGCTGTATTAGAATAGAGTCATCAAATTTTTCTCTCAAAAGTTGTTGAACTGTCGAACAACAACATATACTCGTATTTTCATCGGAGAAAATTATTCCTAGATTAGTAGTAGCGTTTACCTCAGTATAAACACCAATCTGCGATCGCCTATCGAGTGTATTGGGTATCGCAGATTGAATTCTTAATTAAGATAATAACCCTAAATCTTGAAGGTCAATTTAGAGCTTCGTAAACAATTCACTAGGATGCGATGATATTTTTTTTTTTAAAAATTCAAGCATATGTGATTATACTACTATACTCGCCAAGCTTTTACGTATGGTGGCGACGCGCTCTCGATTTCAACATAATTACTACAACACAGATACTGCTAGTATAATTTAGGTATATGTGTACATATACTTATTTTATTAAGTTGGCTATTGGCGTTACTTATTAGTTTAACATTAATCGTTCTGTTTTGAAACAATAACTACTCAAATCATAATTAATTGAGAAACAACTTCCTGAGTTTTGAATTTAACACATTTTTTTGAGTTCCTCTTAACAGTTCAAATTTATTAAATACCTTAGTTTCAAGAATTTTAATAATCTTTCCCCGTAGTTATTGGTCATTCTCGGTTTAACAATCATTTCACACTTTACACTTCTTGTATCATATTAATTAATAACATTCTTTTCTTTTCTTCTCATTCTCTTTCTTTTTCTTCTCATTCCCTTTCTCTTTCATCTTAATAGCATTCGTATTAGCAATAATGACAAGCTTTTCCAGGTTTCATCTCCTCTTCGCATAACGTGTCTGACATAAGTCAGCATAAGTTGCAGACAGATGGTGGACATACGGGTCTTAATATTGAGTTTGGAACGAATAGATACATATGTGCATTTGGCCGTCCATGGTATCCGGAGTATTCGCGTCCAGCACCACATTTCGAATGCACCTATTCTGTGTCTTTCTCTTGTTCGGATTGTTCACGTTGCTACTCAGTAGACGATACGAAGATAGGGAATATTAAGGATCTTATTAAGCGGGTTTCGGTTTTATAGTTTATTCTCCTATTTTTCCAGATTTTCTGAAGATAGGGATTTCATGGACATAGAGCTTCCCAAATTGTATGTCCTGTTTCACATTTGATATACAGAAATATGGTCTATTCCCATTTATATAAGAAACAAACCGTACTCATCGGTGAACAAGTGCCGTCGGCCATTAAAACTTGTTTTAACCCACCGGGGCCGCCCCGACGTACAGTACGACGCCGACTCTGGGAGTAATCGCTTATTACACCCCTGGGCGCGGAAGATAATGCTTCGCGAAATGGATGAACGTGCAGTATGATTTTGCTTCATACAAGTCACCACTAATGGTGAATGTGACAAGCGGAATGCAATTTACGTTATTTTACAAAAAGTCTAGTTCTTTATACAGGTTCAGCGTGTGAGAACACGCTGAACTGAAAAGAACACTGCATCGCTAATAACCTATAATAGTACATAAATGTACATATATTATTATATTATATTAGGTTTAACACATTATTTAATAGTGTCTTCCTTAGAGTCTACTATACCTGTAGATACCTCGTGTTGAATCGAAACACGTATTGTATGTATTGTGAATTAAATTATATAATTTGACTAATAACTTCTACTCCTTTCGTAAACGCACAATATTATTATATTGGTTTGTTCTTGGATCTCATCAAAGTATGTTTTGACTGTCCATCTTTACACATTACACTTCTATAAAGCGTTTTTGTTTTTATATGTTTGAAAAAAACTGTCTGCGGTATCCATTAACACCCTTAATAGGATTAAAGACCGCTAGTGCGCTCTAACAGAAGGAGGCTTAGGCTAATTGTATTAGCATGCGGGCAGTACAACGGCCCCAGTAATAGCTGTTTATCGTTTTTACTGAAGATGATGCGATAAAGCAAAGAGCAGTGTCCCGACATACAGAATGTTTTTTCCACAACCCGCATATACAATGCTGGGCACGGGCCTCCCCATTTCTAGAGTGATATACAATAACAAACCAAGCTTGTCTACGGCAGATTTGTGGGGCGACATATGCGACGCTGATCGCTCGCCACCACGTGATCCGCATACTCGTTTGCCTGCTCTTCTATAAAAAAAAATATGTATGTAAAAATCGGTAAGCACAGTATATACATCTGGTATTTTGTAAAGTTTTCATCGGTGTAATCAGATTAATGAAGGCTAAAACTATATATTTTTGTAACGAAAGACAGATCATTTATGTTTTGTAAAAAGAAGCATTCATTATATTTATTACAGAATGTACAGTTCCCACCGAGAGGGCAACGCAGTTGATTACCCCGATCGCGTCATTACCTTAACACGCAAACTTGAAATAAAGACGTCGGATCGGCCTTTCAAGTTGTTGTTACACTGGTTGCTAATTCAGATCGTGTTCAGGAGGTCATATCTAAATCACGGGATATAGCGTAACGTCAGTACTTTATCTCAACTCGCCACCTGGCCGCCGTCGAGCGTGAGTTATGGCTAGAGTGACTCGTCTTTCTCGTCGCAAAACACAGGACTTGTATTTTTTTTTTACGAATATTATGTTATTCTTGTTTTGACAGACCTTTGCATAATTGTGAATCCAAGCCAATATAAGTCACTTTATTTTGTTCTGTTGCCATTCGGTCTGCTGTAAGAAGCTGTGAGAAGTTTTTAGTATTTTCTCCCTAGGATCTATATAACACAAAAAATTGTTTGATGCCGTTATGCCACAACGAATAGACTTTGCAAATATTTTAAAAAAGGACTATAGATATACCTACATATTTGTATATATAATAGAATTAATCGAAGCTCATGCGTAATTGATATTATTTCATATAAGAAATAAGTAAGGTTACTTTTATTAATTCTTTAAGATATGTAATCTTTTAAATGTGCAATCTAGAAGTGATAATGAGATATGTTTACATAATTTTGTGATAAAAAAGTTATCCCGAAAATTATAGGTATCGTGAGGCAAACGTATTTACAAAGTAGTTTCTCCTTTTGTTGTTCACGAATGAGATTTTTTTCGCGCCTCTCTCTTGCCGCAGTCCGCCCGAGCGGCCTCGCTACTGGATTGATACACCTGCGCCACTACGGGTGCGGGCGGTATTTATTGCTCCCTCTGTATATAATATTGCGAACGAATCAGTGTTTCTAACTTTAGCGATTTTCTGCCTAGATTGACGGTAAAAATTCTCTAATGAAATTGTTTTTTGTTCCTATAAAATATCATAGTATAATTTTTTCATTTCTTCATTAGATTCATTGTTATCGATCCCAGCCTACTGTAACCCACTGCTGGACATAGTTCTGACCCTAGCCGCATCACGTACCTCGAATTTCGGCTACACGCATTCAACCTCTGCCAGCTACTCTGCTCCATACAGCTGAAAGGGGCCTCACTTCAATCCGAGGAGTGTCTTCTCCAACGGTTGTTACTTCATCAAGAAACTTGTTTATCCCATTGTTCCCATCCCATTCTGTTTACTAACTCGAATAGCATTGTCGGTAACTCTAGTTCTTCGGCGGATTTCGTCGTTTCAAATCATTCTACCAGACTAACTCCGAGCGTAACCCTCTCCATAGCCTTCTGAGTGAGTTTGAGCTTGTAAAGCAAACGGATCATCAGTGTCCACGTTTCAGCACCGTAAGAGAGATAGATTAGATTCTTTATTACATATTACGATGATTGTTGTACATAATTTTATTTTAAAATACTAATGACGAGTACCTGTATGTAATAGACTTGTTGGACTGGTAGCGACCCACGAGCTGTGCTAGCTTATACAATGAAATGTAATTTCTAATATTAAGAAATAAAAAAATTTGAATAGTAGATGAGGCTTAGATCGCTATGTGATGGCGTTAATTTGCCCATCGGGGTAAATTGACATATATATATATATATATATATATATATATATATACATATATATATATATATATATATATATATATATATATATATATATATATATATATATATATATATATATATATATATATATATATATATATATATATATATATATATATATATATATGTATCTTCGCAGTATTTATTCCGAGCCTGGATATCCTGCCAATCCGTCAATATGTATTCCTCAGAAAAGCGGATGCCTCATGTTCCATAAATATACACGGATTTTCACTCAGCCAAGTCATTTTTAATACTATGAATAATTTTACTACCGAATAGCGAACTAATTTGTCGACGAAAGCTACTTTTGCGAAAAGCGAACCCAAAACGTAATATAAAAGCAAAATTATAAACATGTACATCAACAGTAACAGTTTGTGCTTTGATTTTAAATATAAAAAAATATTTTTATTAACACAACGCCAAAAAACATCACTGGGCGATTAAAATACAAAGGCGTCGCACAGAGCAGTAATAAAAACTTAGTAGGCATTACACAATAAATAATGAGCACTCTGGCTCTTCGTATAACTTCCATCTGTGCATTCGAGACTTTGCGCCACCGTCCACTCGCTCCGAGCGCTCTCCTTTATTTAATTTCGCGATTAAGCGTATTCCGCAGAAGTTTTGCGGTGTAAGGTCGTAATCACACCCAAAGCTATCCCCTTGTTTAGCTAGATTGCTGTCTGATTCAATTTTATCTTTAATGTTTCTGCAAAAATCATTATATAAACTATAACAGTGTAATATATATATTTTTGGATCGCCCGTCAAAAAGGCTCAATCACTTGCAGCTTTTAAAATTATGCAAAGATTCGTATTCAGTTTTTAGGTTATTGGAAGTCTTAGTAGATAAGTGCTAAATCTTATAATATTACTAATATTTATTATATATATCATGAATTTGCAGGTTTCTTGCATCATTTATGTTCTTTACAGATTATATAGCACTTACATGACAAATAGACTTACTTATACTATACGAAATTGAAATGAAAACATGAAAAACAAAGAACTATTTTTTAACAACAAACCAAAAAACAAAGGAAAAAAACAGAGCAAATAGATAAAAGATAAATCATTAATGCTTAGAAAAAATACATACAAATCGTCACGCCTGTTTTTCGTAGGGGTAGGCAGAGACCACAGATCTCCATCTGCTACGATCTCGGCATACTTCCCTTGCTTCCTCCACACTCATTATTCTCCTCATGCAAGCCCGCGGTTATTATGAAAATATTTATTTGAAAATATTTGGTGCTTAGAAAATATTTATTTATATGACAAGGAGTTGCTAAAAATATTGATGGTTTGGTTTCTGCTGTGAATTTTGATATAACCTATGAGTCTAAATCTATTAATTAATTTATTTTAATTTAAATCGTAAATATCGCACGAATATAGCTTCATAAAGTGTACAACATACTCGCGATCCGTTATTTTATTTCACTCCGCGCTCTAGCAATTGGAATTTTGGCGTTGCCGGCCCGTTATCGTTTTCATTTTACTAAGTACGGCCACTAACCGGCGGAGCGTAGTTAGTGCAGCGCAAATTTACGCGATGTAAATAAATGGATTCGTTGTTTGCGTGAACCCGAGACTATAACTATTGGAGGGTGTCTCCCTCCCCATCGGGTGGCTATTTAGGTTAAAAGTGAAATATGTTTTTTGCTATTTTTAAAGTTTTATCCTAAAAATTGTATCATGTTTTTAGACGAAATGTCTTTAAGCAACTTTGAAACATTATTTTTACTAAAATAGAATATTTTGATAAAAATTAGAAAATATTTCATAATTCGACATCGAAAATCAATATATTTTGTATGTAACTACTCGTATAGCGTATGTTCATTTTAACGCTATTTTTTTTTTTAAATATGTTTGATATTCTTGTTGAGGATTCCATTTAAGTTCATAGTGCTTGTAGAAGGAAAACACGGTTAACATCATTAGTTCAATGGAAGATACGAACTCACATCCTAAAATCGTAATTCTAATCTTCAAACTAAAGCAGGCTTATCTTATTGACGTCGTTACGACGACGACCAGCGATGATACCGCTTTCGGAGTCAATGGGTCGCGGGTTGAATTCGCATAACGAAATAAATATACGCGCGATTATAGTATTTAATCTAAGACACTTCTTCGCAAATCCTCTTAGGAACAAGCATTGTAGGTTACGCTCGATCAAGGTGATATTTGCCACGTTACGTTTGACCGCAGACAAGTCTTCACTCCAGCACTCCTCTATTTCATGGCTTATGGCATTGGCATTTTATGGCAAGTTATCAAAAATTTGATGTTGCTAGGTCTTTTACTACTACAATATATTTCATTACAATGAAAAATACAATTATAATCTTGATGCATAAAGCACATTGAATTGTTGCTGTGAATAGTAATTACATTTAAGGGTAAGAATAGAATTTTAGATTAACAGAAAAAGACTTCTTCCAGTGCTGTGTGTTCCGCGGTGGACGACGACGTTGTACGAAATTAGCATGTTTACACGCGAGCTTGGGCACGGGCGCTTTCCGCTGTGTAAATAATTGTACAGGTATTCCATTATGGCTGCGCTCGTGTACTTACACAATACATGAACGGTGCACAATGGTTTTGTTTGGACAGCGACAAAAGGTCACCCCGGCTACGAATTATTTTGTAGCAATCAATATATAATATATTTACATTTGTACGTTTTATACCGTACGTTATTTACTGATACATATATGCCAGCTAGTTAGGTGCCAATAAGGCATATTTCATCTTTATTGTGTTGCCATGCTTACGTTATTTTTTATTTCATCGTAATTTTTTTATATATACATATATTCACGCCTATCCCCCGCAGGGGTTAGCAGAGACCACAGAGCTCCATCCGCTACGATCCCGGCACACCCTCCCCGCCTCTTCCACACTCATCCATCCTTTCATCCATTCTTCCTCTCACGTTCATCGCAGCGAAACGGCTCTCCTTTAGTCTGTCGTGCCAATGGATGCGTGGCTAGGGGCGAGCTTAGTCGCAAGCGTGCCGATCGTCCCGGGATCGGGCCCCCCCGGGTACTATGGTGCTTTACATCAGCATGCAGGGCTCTGCTAGGGTTGACCTTCATCCTCCCTTGCGGCTCGTGGGATTCACTAAAGACGAATTTAATATACCTAATTTGTTGAAAAATGACGGCGTCGTGGTGCGCCACCCGTCACGTCCTAATTCTCACGAGGGCGAAAAGCGACTAATGGAGAGCCGTTTCGCTGCGATGATTGGTAGCGGATGGAGCTCTGTGGTCTCTGCCAACCCCTGCGAGGGATTGGCATGGAGGCATGAATATATAAAAAAATAGAGTAGTAAGAAGAGAGTAATGGTAGGGGAAGAAGGAAATAAAGAAAGGGAAGGACTACTTAATAGTAAAATAATAATACCGATTATATTGTTTACTTATTTAGGAACACTATAAATAATTCATACACTCATATATGCCTACAAAACATCTAAAACATCGCCGGCATAGAGAATTTCTATCAGCGGCGGTGATCGTTTCCCACCGGGTAACCCGCCTGCTCGTTTGCCTACTCTGCTATAAGAAAATATGTTATTATGAGAAATAAATGTTCAAATTTCGACGGTGTAATAAGATATGGTAACTATTATTAATGAAGTCAGGTGTTACTTTGCGGAAATCCATCACTATGTGGACAGTCGAAAGTTTTACATAGCTAAGATCCGCGACAAACAAAACAATAACAGAAAATTAATAATGTGTGTTTTTTGTGCTGGATGAAGTGGACTTATTTGGAACTGGACTCTACGGAAGACAACCGAAAAGTCACTTTTCGGTTGTTGGTTGTCTTCCGTAGAGTCTACTATACCTGAAGATGCCTTGTGTTGGGGCGAAACACGTGTCGTTTACAAGATGGAAAAGTGGTAGTGTGTGTTTGTTGATGTGTATAGTGGTTGGTGGGTGGAGAATTGATGGCCGATTTTCGGTAAGGTTTCGGTTTAAGTTCCAAATAAATCCACTAAATTCAACAGAAAAACACACATTATTAATTTTCTGTTATTGTTTTGCTTGTCGCGGATCTTAGCTAAGTAAAACTTTTGACTGTCCATATATATGGTAACTAATAATTGTCAGTAAAATTAAATATTAATTAAACATAGATTATCCATTTTATCATAAAGGATTCACCTATATTAGATACTTCATAGTAAGAGCACATCAAATGCAATAGTCGTAGGTATATTTTGAATGTGAGGCAGCATTTTGGCGCGACTGTACCTCCACTCGTTTCGTGGTCGTTAATGCCCTCGAAGATTAATCCGACAGATTATCGGGACGTAAGCCGCAAGTCGTACTGGGAGACTGGCGACACTACCAGGTGGGGATTATCGAGCAATCGGTACGAATCGAGGACGAAATGAACTCCTCCTGACTTGTCGGGGCGTCTGCTTGCGGCTTAATAGTTGTGTACTTTTAGCACTTTCTTCCACCAAATGCTTTGTTGTATTGTTCGCTTGACACGATTTCACGTTATAGATTAATGGGCTTTCTTTTGTCGCTCTTTGCAATTTAGATTTCAATTTATATAACAATGTCATTCCTTCTTTTTTTCGAAGAAATTTAAGTCTAGTTATTCACTCAACGTATTGTGACAACGTTCGAACAGAAATTTATATAAAATAATAATCAGAATCTTTTAAAATTTTCCAATGTATTTTGAATATTTTGCAACTGTAAAATATTTTGTTTTCATCATCATCATTTTTAAATATCTGTTAACTTTACTCGAAAATAATTATTCTTTACATTTTATTCATTTATAAATTTATTAATTAATTAGGACTTGTTTTGCTTACGCCCATTATAAAGTTTTTCGTAAACATTTTTTTAGTAAGTACGACGGCGACGTGGTTCGCCACCCGTCCTGATTTTCACGAGGGCGAAAAGCGACTAATGAATGCGATGAATGGTAGCGGATGGAGCTCTGTGGTCTCTGCCAACCCCTGCGGGGGATAGGTGTGAATATATTAAAAAAATGAATTATATTTTTATAGGTCTTTTAATTTTTTAAGTATACCATTAAATAAATATATGTATGTGCAATGATGAAAAAATTAATAAAATTATATGTACTTATATCAACTATGTATAAATTATTATTAAAAATAAAAAAAGAATTTAGAAACTACATAAAAAGAATTGCATCGGCCGGGAATCGAACCCGGGCCGCCCGCGTGGCAGGCGAGCATTCTACCACTGAACCACCGATGCTTGTTTAAATTGTGTAAAATTGTACTAGTCAATGCTGTTGCATTGACTAGTACAATTATGAGTTGTTAAGTTTGACATGATGCTGTGATTTGAATTTCATAGAAACGTGATCTGCCAAGGGATAAGTAGTTTGCAAACTATGGGGTCCGCTTTGACCTTATGCCGTTAGTTAGTAATTGTAACAATTTGTCATTGAGATTTACTTGGGGATAGATTAAGTTCGTTAACGAGTGAATGAAAACTCGGGAGTATATATACTCTTAAGAAAAATATAACATAACATTAATAAACATACGTTTTCCAAATTGCCGAAGTTTTTAGGAAAGGTCATGTCAAGAATACCCTGAATTGTCGAGCTTGCATGGGGAAAGTGATGAATGTGGAGGAAGCAAGGAAAGTATGCCGAGATCGTAGCAGATCTATGGTCTCTGCCTACCCCCACCGGGAAATAGGCGTGATGATATACAGATGTATCAACTGCGTAGGATGTACATAGGTGTTAGTAACGTGTAGTCCTAGATTATTTTTATAGTTGATTACAATTTTATTTATCATGACACTAAATATCAGTAACTTATATGATCACTGGAAAGGACAATTGAATCAGTTGTACGGAACGGTTGCCAATTTTATAAATTATACAATTTTGTTGGTTCGTTGACATCTTTGTGCTACATTAAAAACTATATGACTGTAATACTGGTAGTATTACGTAGCTTTATTTCACTTATTTTTTGTTTCAGGTAATATTGCAAAAGACTCATCTCTCATATACTCGTAAGTCTTTAACAAGATATGTATGTATACATTGTTAATGACGACATAGTCTATTGTAAGTCTAATTATCAGAAGCCGTAACTTAAAAAAATATATTTTTTCACATTGATGGTATACTTCGTATTTATATAAAAAATTGTATATGGACAGTCAAAAGTTTTACTTAGTTAAGATCCGCGACAAGCAAAACAATAACAGAAAATTAACAATGTGTGTTTTTCTGTTATTGTTTTGCTTGTCGCGGATCTTAGCTAAGTAAAACTTTTGACTGTCCATATAGTGATGGATTTCCGCAAAGTAACGCCTGACTCCATTAATAATCATAATAAATTATCTTTTTATACTTAAAGTAAGAAAGTGTTATAAAAAGTTTTCGAACTATGAAAAACATTCAGTTTATTATTGCTCTTATAAAATTTACTAAAGTAGACCTACGATTTCTGATAGTTAGGCCGAAGATATAATATGTTTTTGATTCAGATGCGACAACAGCCTACTGCCTTTTGACGACGTTTTAAGATATTTAGAACCCATAAGATTATTCTACATAAATAGCCTCAATAGAGAAATAATGTTCATAACATGACGACATGATGAAAAATAACAAAAAAAATTTAAAAAACGTTATGTGATAAACAATTGTATTCTCGTACCTGTTTTTAATTGAAAAAGGTGAAGGAAGCAATTAGGAAAATATTTATTTGGAAAAATAAATAAGCCCACAATAAACCTAGGATTCCCGTGTCATGGGTGCCATCCTAAACACATAAAAAATAAGGACAAACAACCAGACTGAAAATAAATAACTAAACACTATATAAGTATATCGCTTTCGCGCCATTTTGGGTCGTCAAAATTTACGGAATTAATTTCCTTCAACGCTATTTATGAACCGAAGCGGGATTGGAATATATAAAAATACCTACACTTTTCTTAAGGACTGACAATGCTTCCGCAACGCTGACGTTCTTCGACGACCCGGCGACATGCTTGCTCATTTGCGTTTTTATTTCTTAAAAAAAATCTGACCGCGATTGTACAAAAATAAAATTGAGCTTAAACAGGCTATCATATTTGAGGACTGAGACCATTTTCACCGTTTCGAAGATATTTTCATTTCAAGAACTCTTTCCTCTCATGACAAAGCTGTGTTAGCAAATTACAAAAAGGAGTATTCTCTAATTTTTTCCTAATGCATGAGGAATAAGATCACACGGAGCGAACAATGCGGGCACCAGTGTAATCAAGGAAATGCGGACTCGTCTATTAGAGTGACAGCGTTGGTATTTGGGATTACTTTTAAAGGGAAGTGAATGAGTTTATAAGGCTTAATACTAATATTGCGTTGTTAACGACTTAATTGGCTCAGTTGCGTAGTCTGTAGTCTCGGCTTTGATTCCCACATTGCGATTAATACGTGTATGAGGTATAGGTATTTAATCCGAGTCTGGGTATCCCCCTAATCCGCCTTGGACAAGCGTGGTAAGTCAACTCTCCAGAAATAGAGATGCTTTTGTTCATCATCGAACATATAAGGCTGTGTAAAAAATGCGGTGTTATTTATTTCAAAATAATTCTAAGCACACTATACGAGTGTTCGAAGTTACAAAAATCGTCTATACTCTCATGAATGGAAAAATAACTATTATATAATATCATTATTTCCATTTTCTGTTTCACGAAGGCTTGGCTCTAATGATTTTAATAAATGAAGTTAAAAATAAGAGTTCTGTATTCAAATATTGATCGAAGTAAAATTTGTTTAATAATCGAATGAATTAGTTTTAGAGTCTTTGGATAAGGAGACTTATTTTCATTACTCCTTCTGTGAAATAAGCACGCTTATTACTGAAATAAAAAATTTTACAACTTTTATGTATAAGTGTAATGTAAATAATTAGGAAACTAGGAAATATTTCACAGGTATTAATTACTACTTCAACGCAAAATGTAATTTAGAAAAACAAATTTTTCTACTAAAAATAATTTGAAATATGATTTGTTTTGAAAATTATTCGTGGCATTTGAGAAGTAAATCATCCGTTTTTCGGCAAAAATTTAAAATTTTACTGCAGTATTTTGCTTCTATATCCTAATGAATTGTGGAGTGCACGATAAAATCGTTATGAAATATTTTTATTTGTAGCTTACAGGAAATGCCATTTGCATTTCCATTACGTTTCGCGTTCTGAATAATTTACGGTCAGCTTTTGCTCGTGCACACTCAGCTTTATATCATTATTTTTTCTCGGTCATAGTGCGCATCTGGATTTCTAAGCAAAAAGTGAATTTTTGCCGGAGTGTCAGCTATATTTTGCCCCGCTGGCTAACGCTAAGGGGAGTTTCGCTCTGTACGAATGTATTTCACAGCCACTGCCGGTAAAAACAGAACGACGTGTGGGAATGTTTTTCTTGTTTTGATAAGAAATTATCGCAAATTAAGCGGCGAACGGTAAGGGATTACACTTACGAATTCACATTATTGGTTTTATTTATTTATTATATATTATATATTTTTTTACATTACGGTACGGCATTCATAAAGTTAATATAAGTTTTTCCGTATACCATCGTGTTGAGGTGTGGATGTGATACATTCATAAATGTATCATTAATGCATTGAAATTTTTTAATTGAAGACAATTAAACCTTTTATATTACTTTTTTTTACATTCGTAATTTTCAAATTTAAAAAGAAAAAGAAATAAATTGTTTTATAAAAAAAATGCATTCGATCGACTGACGTCTTGGATGTAACATATCGCCTTTCATTGCACAAATAAATAATATTTATTAAGTGTGGATAAAATATAAATAAAATATATAAATAGTGAATAGAAAAATAAAGTGACTCACCTGTGATGCATGTGATAGTTAAATTACCCCATAGAACAGTGGTGTGTGTGGTGGTGGAACCTGTGTGACCCACCGGTTGGTCACGCCGCCCCACAGAACAGTTAAGTGTGATCCACCGGTGGGTCACGCCGGCGTGAACGTGTTAGAAAAAGAAACATCCGTGCACATGCTCGCAGTCTCCGTAGTCACACATTTCAAATTCATAATTATGGTGTTCGCGATACGTTGCAAAGTGACCCAACGTTGTATAACGGACGCCTCGTCGTGTCGTGTTCCGGAGACGTCGGTTTCGCGACGGGAATCCCATTACGTGTTTCCTATGTGATAGTTTTCTTTTTAATTTCGCCGTCTGTTATAAAACGTATGCGACTAGTTTATTCGTAATTCAACTTGAGTCTTTATCTAGTATTCCATATTTTTTTCCTTTTTTATTTTTAAAATTTTTAATGCATATCATCACGCCTATTTCCCTTAGAGGTAGGCAGAGACCACAGATATCCATCTCCTATGATCTCCTTCTTTGCTTCATCCACAGTCATGACTCTTTTCATGCAAGCTCACTGGTTAAGGGTACTTTTGATGTGATCTTTCTTAAGAACTTTGATAATTTGGTCAAGGTTTGTCTCCTGTCTCCTCTATCTTCCCCTACCGACCCTTCTATCCACATCCTTATAATCATCATCATTATCATCTCCCGGTAGTCTACTGCTGGGCACATAGGCTTGACCTAAGGCGCGCCAACTAGCCCTATCTTCGACTACACGCATCCAGTCTTTACATGCCGCCTTGCGTATAATATAGTCGGTCCATCTAGATGAGAAATATAATGGAACATGCAAATTTTGTGATAATGTAATTGAATCAAATGTACAAATTGATAGAAAAGAAGACTCAAAGATAATTGATTCCTTTACCCATTTAAAAAAGGCCATTCTTCTGTGATGAGAATGACAGTGCGGCATGATTCTAAAATGTTGTAGTCACATTCGAGCGTGCAGACGGCGTAAAGAAGACATTCTCAGAACGCGCAGTGGTTTCCGATAGCGGCCGACGTGTTCAGCCGGGCATTTGTATACAAATGGCTCACGAGTAGCCAGGGAACGCTCCACTTAGCCGACTCTATAGTATGCTGATCCGGATGTACGTATCTCCCCTAGCTAGCTTATTTGTATATGATATATAAAAAAAATTAAAGTCAATTCCTACTTTTATATCCTGCTAAATATCTTATACAAGATATTTTTTGTCTCCCATATAAAACTAAAATGAGTCAATATTTGACAACTATATTAACATCAAGTGTCTTCCATTAAAACTTAAAAATGTATTTGAAAGGAGTCGATGAATAAAGAAGTATTTTACGATTATTTTATTAACGAGTAAAAAAAATAGTAGGAGTAGAAAAATTTTGATTCAATACAATTAAAGACTTGCGTTGATCTTAAGCCACTCATCTTTTTTTATTTGGTAAGTAGGGTGCAATTATCAGTTCGTAAGATTTTACGGTTAAAACTGGAGAATTGCTAAATGAAAACTTTTTCAATATTTGACATCTTAAGGTGATCATATGGATCAAATGTAGAATAAATGTTAAATAAACCTTGTAACATTTTTTTATAAATTTAATTTACAGTAAAATGGCTTGTATTATCATTTTGTTGTAACTGTCCGTTTTGATTTTTGATCTCTCTGTTTTCATTATTCATCATGTTCATCATCATGTTTCCATATTTATGTAATACAAAATTTTGAATTAGATTCATTCTGCCTTTTTTGCCAGCACTTTTAAAACAAATATTTGAAAATTTTAATATCTTTATTCTATATATAATTTTATTAATTTGTACTAATTTGTACATAACTTTTTTTCCAATTAGGCAATCAAAATCAAATCGCGCGCTACATGTATGGCTTTTGCGAGGTTCCAGTTGTATAACGTCGTTCACTTTTGCCAGCGAAGAAGCCACCAGAATGAAATATTTTTAAAGGGTGCCTTCTTGCCACGAGAGTTCTCGGTATAAGCTGGCGCTACGATGAGTAACAGAAGCCTCGGAAAAATCCAGTTTCGACTAGGGATGTGGACTCGTAATATTGTAAAAGCTCCTCAGCGGCGAAAGCCTTTTATTGGTCTTTTTAAGTCACTTTCGAAAGCCATATTTATGTGTAAGCCTTTTACCGTATCACAATGGTAATTACGGCTTAACTTCTAAGCTTTATACTGTAATTTATTTATTTAAAATAAATTTTCATAGATTTTAAAGTTAAATTTAAAACTCACTTCAAGATTAAGTCAGTTACGAAGTAAATGTTTTGGGAGCCAATATCTCAATGTGGGAATCGAACTCGCGGCCATTGAATCTAAAAACGGTAAATTCGCCGCTGAATCAATTAGGGTGTTTCCCATTCGTAAACAATCTTATTATTTTGTAAGCAATATATTTTATACTAATTAGTGAGCTGCGTATTTTTTCTTTGTTTAAGGACTGCCTCGGTAGAAAAAAAAATAAAACGTCTTTTAAGAGAGAAGAAAAGTTCATTGTTTAGTTATGTAACAAAGCGTCGAGAGCACGAGTCCGACAAAAAACGTACCAACAATAAATTCAAGTTACGGTGAACATCAAAAGTTCCTTCTTCGTTTTGTTGTTCTTCACTTTGCGTGAGCTGGAGTTATTTTTAAGTCCGCTAAAACTCATTTGATGCCGGTTTATTAAGATAAAAATGAAATACTGTTGTTACCGCAGACGTATAATGTTCAGTAAGAGGTTAATTGAACAGTCGCATTTTGTAAAGCAATGGTAAAGCATACATTTATAATGAAAATCACAATGCTAAAAACCTCAATGTATGCCTTATGTGCTCGACCTTTTTTTAATCGTATAAAACGAATGACGATGACTTCTCCAAAAGCGTCGTTATTTTATTTAAGATAGGCAAACATCCAATAGGGGAACCTGATGGTAAGTAAGCGCCGCACTCGTAACATGCAAATGCGTTGCCTACCTCACTGATAGTCCAGTCATAGTAGAATCGAAAAGTTTTATCCCCATTATCTAGATGAATGGCCTTCTAGTAACGATGCGCTTTTTCACGAAACTTCTTTCCACGCACCACTATCTCGTGTAGCCGGTTCCACGAGATAGTGGTGCGTGGTAAGAAATTTCGTTTTGTAAACCCTCAGCGGTGTTTACGAACCGATACGACATTGGAACCTTCATAAAATAAGCCTACACATGTCTT
This sequence comes from Baronia brevicornis, assembly GCA_031353405.1. Lineage (NCBI taxonomy): Eukaryota > Metazoa > Arthropoda > Insecta > Lepidoptera > Papilionidae > Baronia > Baronia brevicornis. Next base: position 432,230 of record JASFAT010001464.1, read on the forward strand.
AAAGGCAGGCAAGACTTCTGCAGTGTCCATGGCACTGCAGATGTCTATGAGCGGCGTTGATTGCTTTCCATCAAGTGACGCACTAACTTTACTATCCCATAAAAAAAACGAAACCACGACTTTAGATTATAAGCGCCATCCTTTCCCAATAAACTATTGCTGCCTTCATTTTTTTATGTATATAAAAGTAGAGATGAACGTTCGTATTGTTGTTGGTATCTACTTGTGTTAATGCAAGTTTACACAAGTGTTTCTGAGACATTACCATCAATGCCAACATCCATCCACGCAACCACATTTTGAAAATCTTTATTACAACATGTGGTTATAATGAAGATTGTTTTCAACATTGCTATAGAGGTCGTTGATCATAGCAACGGTTACCATGGAGTATTGTTAATATCAACAAAAAAATAATGTAACACGGGCAACGCTAAATACATAATAGCTAATAGCTGAAAGTATAATAATATTATATGGACAGTCAAAAGTTTTACTTAGCTAAGATCCGCGACAAGCAAAACAAGACTTTTCGGTTGTCTTCCGTAGAGTCTACTATGCCTGAGGATGCCTCGTGTTGGGGCGAAACACGTGTCGTTTACAAGATGGAAAAGTGATAATGTGTGTTTGATGTTGTGTATAGTGGTTGGTGAGTGAAGAATTGATGGCCGATTTTCAGTAAGTTTTTGGTTTAAGTTCCAAATAAATCCACTTAACCCATCGGAAAAACACACATTATTAATTTTCTGTTATTGTTTTGCTTGTCGCGGATCTTAGCTAAGTAAAACTTTTGATTGTCCATATAGTGATGGATTTCCGCAAAGTAACGCCTGACTCCATTAATAATATAATAATATTTGTTTTTTCCCAAAATTCTTTATCTAAATATTCTTATTCTCTTAGTGTATAAATTCTTTGGAGTTTAACTTATTCGCCCATCTTTGCAGTTTATCTCACTAGCTTTTCTCGAAGGCGACTTTTGAAAATGTCTCTCTATTTGAGACATTTTCCTTGTTAAGTCGAATGCCATCGCACACTCGGACGTCTGTTAGGACATACATACATATGTGTAGTACGTAATCGGATTCTCACACTAATTGCCTATCTTCTTGATCCTAGTGTTGTGTAATTTTATTAAAAAGGTGCTATGTGTAGGTAAAGATATTGGGATAAGAAATATATATAAGTATTTTACTTCTTTCATAGCCCATATAATCCTTCTCCTGTGTACGGACCTCCTTATTTCTGGAGGAAAGGAGTTTAACCTACTTTGTTTGACCAAGGTGGAATGGCAGGGAACCCAAACCCGAAATAAATACCTTTAAAAGTGCAATAAGGAAATCGAACCCACGACCATTTACTCTAAAGGCTTCTGTAGGATGTCGTAAGTAAAATGTAGCCATTTACGAAGTATTTTAATACATACTAAACTTATATGTAACAGAAATCGACTAAAAGTTTAAATTATCTACGTGAAAATATACCCCTGAATAATCAGTGTCGCTTTAGAAGTTCATTATTACATTATACATATTATAATCACGGTTTTGTAAGATTTGCTTCGGATTTCTAAAGATTTCTATAAATATTTAAGCCTATTGTATCTTATTCAATAATAAAATGAATGATTTCTAAATATTTATCAAACAAAATTTACTCGTACATTACAAAGTATTTAGGTTGGGTTTGTTGTCTTACTTACCTTTTTCTCATTTCACAATTTTCATTGTCATACCAGTTTGCCATATAAAAGAGCTTTTGGAGATACATACAAGCATTGTGTGTTTATAAAAATAAAAATTTTCTGTTTCCGTTTTATATTTTGTATTTCGGATTCGTAATTACGCTGTTAGCAAGACCGCCGTATGTTGGCGAAATTGTCGCCTAGAAACGCTTTAGTCGCCCGTCTTTTTGCCTTTTTATGTTCTATCTGTCGCTGATCTTGGAAAACAGGGATTCATTTTGCGTTCGTACCGCTCCGGCTTTGTTCTCTGTTGCTTATTTTGTAAATAACGTATGCGAATGTTTAATTTCGGGGAAAAAGGAAAACTTGGTGCCCTACTTGTTTGTAGTTACGCAAAAAACTGGGTCTCCTTTTTTATCTCATTCTTTTTATAATTTAATTTGTTGTTACAAAACTGACAAAGAAATGTATAGTAGTTAAGGCCTGTTTAGAAGTTTCCTGAGAAATATATGTATATAAATAGATAGATATATTCTTTCACTAAGATAAATTTAATATACTTAATTTGTTGAAAAATAATGGCGACGTGGTTCGCCACCCGTCACATCCTGATTCTCATGAGGGCGAAAAGCGACTAATGGAGAGTCGTTTCGCTGCGACGAATAGTAGCGGATGGAGCTCTGTGGTCTCTGCCAACCCCGGCGGGGGATAGGCGTAAATATATAAATAAAAAATATATAATATATTCTTTATTGCTCACCAAAAACAAAGTTATACAATTATTAATTGTAATATTTATATACGAATCGCTAATAGCGATTTCTTCCAGACAATCGTAGATGGACACAGTGTTAAAAAGATAATTTGATGTAGGTTGGTGATGATACATTATCGTCAGGATGATAGAAAAAAATTATTATAAACATAGTGATTTATGACAAGTATATTGTAATTATTTTCATGTCATATATACATACATCTAGGTATGATCCATTTGGTTATAGTATTTTAATAAAGCAAATAATATTTTAGATTCATACATTGTATTCCAACTTTTACACACATTACAAATCGACATAAACAAGCGAAAACTCCGTAAGTAGCACAGATATCAAAAAACTTATAATGTGTATTCGGATGAGAAAAAAATACTGCGTCGAATGGTCCTAGTCTCACAGCTCTACGACCAATAGAAACTGTTTTTCACTCACTAGATACAACTTTTCCAGAAATCTTAAAAGTTTTTTTTGGCTCTGGTGGTAAGTTTTCATTTTGCGGTTTACTACGTTTTTATTATTTGCGTCTATATGCGAATGTTTTTTTTTTGTGAATATAGAATGAAGAATGAATGTGTGATAGATGTGAGATAAAGTGAAAATAGATAGCTAGACGTGAAGTGAACAAGACAGTGACATAAGAAATATAACGACGATCTGCACAAAACAGTTGGCAGAAACTGGATGCGTGTAGCTCGAACTCTGGCTAGCTGGCTTCTATTAGGGGAGGAAAGTCTACTTTCATCGGTGTACTGTTACACGTTTAATTTTAAATTTTATAAATGTATTATTAGATTAAATAAATTAATTAGGACAAAACTGATGGTACGGTAAAAATAAAATATTTGGTTAGCATATACCTAAATTAATAACAAGTTATTTTTAAATTGACCTTTTTACATTACATTACTTTGATCAGAGTTTGCGCTAATTCAATTCCTACTATTAGTTTCACTCTTTCTATATATATTTTATTTATATATCGTGTTCAAATTCTTAATAAAATAATTTTTTGTTCATCCACTCAAGTTTAAACATTTTATTAAATATGTGGATGATACTTGATGTTAATACAGTTTTTTCAAATATTAATTAATAAATTAAATTTTATTAATGAATTTTAATTTTATATGGGAGGAAAAATCTTATATAAGATAATTAGCAGAATATAATAGTAGCAATTGAGTGTTTTGATGTGAAACATCTTATCGCGGGGTATGGAAGTGAAATCGTAAGCTGAGACGTCGTCCCGCTAAAGACTACGTTTCCCTCCACTTGATTATATACAGGATCATTTACAGGTGGCCGTGAGCATACGGTAGAGACGAGCTGTCGTCAATGTGTCATATCTACCAAGCGTCCTATGACGCTTTTTTTTACATATATTACTTGTTTTTAATGGAAGGCTCGAAATTTGAATTTCGAACACACATGATTGCCGCATATTTACCAAGTGTATGTGACAAGAGCCACGATGCGACCGACGGCAGCAAGACGGCCAGGGTGCGGTCTTTGTGATTAGACATTTGAGCGACATGCGAAGGTGCGGGTTATATTTGCGACTTGTGTTTAAGATTACGCATGTTATTAAAAAATATTATTTTATATATGTGAACAAGTGAAACGACAGCCGGCTTAGCGCGAACTAGTTTACTTCGTCACTCATTACAGCCGTGGTCGCAGCCACAGATAATAAATAGTTATTGTATTTATTATCTGTGGCTGTATACATATGCTATATACATATATCCAATTTATTATTTTATTGTATAGAAATTATTATTATATTGTAAAGAAACTTTTATTTCAGGTACCTAGGTTATATTGGACAATCAAGATAAATAAATTGGTAGCTTGTTAAGCCTCAATGTTTTTAAAACCTTTGAACTATGCAATTATTTACAGTTTATAGTATCACTTTAATTTAGAAATGAGACACTTAAAAAATTTGTTACATGAATATTTTTTTTATGGTATACAGTTCTGAATTAGAGTTAAATTTACAAAAAAATGTATTATATTTTTATAAAATTGCTAGGGTGTTTCACAAAAAACATATTAATAAATAGCTAGATTCAGTTTTAAAAATGTTCACAAAACTTTTATTGCCTGAACGCGGAATGTGTGAATTGCGCTTTTATTTCTCATTCCCAATAACCGCTGATCGGATTTCGCTTGCAAGAGCGCCGGCCAGCTTCCACAGTATTATTAATATACCTTCATCAATGCCAGATCCTGGTTTCTAAGTAAAAACTATATTTCGTTCACTAATGGATTATATAAGCATTTTACAAAGTGGCTGAGTTTTATAAAAATTACAGCAGTATTTTAAAAATAATATTCATTAATTATTACGTTTTTTCCCTATCGACCTGACCCCAGCCGGTTAGACTTCTCAGCTGGGAGCGTCCGTCTGGCTTTTGTTTGCTCTACTCGCCAGACGAGGATATTATTAATGACACAATTTCATATAAAGTATTTAGCAAAAAAACGGGCACCTTACGTTCATTGACTTTTCTATGGATAATATTAATATTTTTAGTATGTCGTAAACTTATCTGACTAGAATTATCTTTTTTCTGTTTAAGAAATTTTTTAACACTTAATGCCTAGAATCAGTGTTTTAGTCAATGTAAACAGAAATCCGTGTGAAAATGGATATTTTTATGGCTATAGTTTTTTTTAAATTTAGTTTAGTAGTATTTTTATGGTACTTTAAATAAGAATACGCTATTCCAGTTACCTAGTGTCCAAGACAGGCAATTTCTAGCGAACCTCAATCGAGCAATCTGGTGCTTACGGAGTAACTGCCGTTCGGTTTTGAGGTCTGTAATACTTTTGTATTATTTGTAGTTCCTCAACGTCTGAGTCACTAAAAAGCGGTCGTCTCGGTTGTGTGTAACGTTTTCTCCCTGAAAACTTTTGCGGGAGAACTTTCTGCGGGAGTGTGGTACTTCCCCATTGCGAGCTGGCCCGCTCATGCTACAGACAAATAATATGTCATCTTTGACAGTGTATTCGTCTGCAGCATGGCTCTACCACTTATTTTCACCGTAAATTTATTATCGAGTATATATACGTATTCTTACGTGTCTTAAATATCCACTCGTAATTGATTGATAGTTGGGGTGCAGTTTGCAAGTTACTCGATTCACGTCCGCTCTAAATTTCTACATTCGCTTTGTTTAAAACTATGATTGTGCTAATTACCATATTGGACTTTTCCCGCCAACATATATTTCATTATCATAATTATTATATTTCATTTTCATAATCTTATATTATTATCAGTTATTTTGTTTAATTGTGGTGGCATATATAAAATATAGTTCTATTAAGGCTTATAAGTGAAGCGATATGAAATAAATGCATGTATCGTGACTTTTAAAGACGCCACTACTTGCAAGACGTAACCTGACAAGTTGACTAGACATTTCAAGACATTTGATATTATTCCATTTTACTTGACACTGGCATAATAGTTTTAACTAATTGCCATCAAAGAGAGCAAGAAAATTACAATATTTGCTTACTAATTGTCTTACGTAATACCACTTTTCTGATTTAAAATGATGAAAAGCAATATTCAGCGTATAACGATTGTTTAATTAATCTGGGTTAGGAGAGCAAACGAGCAAACATGTCGCGTATTTGTGGCGTAAAAAAACTTGTTGTGTAATTTGTAACAGAAAACGATTTTCATATCAATTAGATTTAACATTAAGGGTATTTTTATGTAGTATTTTATTATTCTTTATCGCGGGTTCGATTCGCGCAAAGAGATATATATATATATATATATATATATATATATATATATATATATATATATATATATATATATATATATATATATATATATATATGTGTGTGTGTGTGTGTGTGTGTATGTATATATAGGTAAGGCGTATCGGCGGGGTACCTAGACTCGGAATATATATTATTATTATTTTTCACGTTGTCAAGCAGGGAAAATTTAGAACCGGAGATGGGAAATTTGTTAAAGCCGCACAATAAATATATTTTTTACCTGAGAGGAAAGTTTATTGTTTAGTCGCGTAACAAAGAAGCAGGAGCGCGACTCTTGGGTCGAAGCCGTTACAATAATAAATTCATATTTATGCGTAACATTAAAGGTTCTTTGTTCTTTTCATTATTTTCCGCTTTATGAAAAGCGGAGTTATTTTCAACTAACTACATTAGGATTTATTTGATAGCGTTTCATTAAGATGAAACCAGTACACTGTAGCGTTCTTTAGACGCTCGTGCTTGAGTAAAAATTAATTACGTAGCTCTTGATAATTCTATACTTTTCCCGGTAGAAATGGTATTACAAAAACGGTTTGTATTCGTCTATTGATTTCTAAAATACAAAAGGCATTTAGAAGTATGCGTGGTATAACCTTGAATGATAGAATAAGAAATGAAGATATACGAGAGCAATGTGGAGTAAAAAAAGGTGTTGGAGAAAAAGGGATGCTTAGATGGTTTGAGCATATAGAGAGGATGGATGAAAGACGACTGGCAAAAGAAATTCACCTCGTGAATGTGGATGGAAGGGTCGGAAGAGGAAGACCACGAAAAATATACCTTGACCAAATTGCTGAACTTTAAGAAAGGCCAGGTAAAGAGTACCCTCAACTGAGGAGAATAATGAGTGTGGAGGAAGCAAGGGAAGTATGCCGAGATCTAGGAGATGGAGATCTGTGGTCTCTGCCTACCCCTACGGGAGACAGGCGTGACGATATGTATGTATGTATGTATACAAAAGGCACACTAAAAGTGTTGAATTATACGTTAAAGTATCGGAGCAGTGTTTCCGCTAAGTGTCCGGGACACATGTCGCGCGGTTGTCCGGTACACTACACGACGCGAGCGTGCGGTCGCCGCCGTGGCGTGACATTTGAGCGACACGCTGTACACACGGGTTTTATTTGCGACGCACTGCAATAGTTCGTGGCCGGCGACTAATTGACTGCCGTCGCAGGTACGACAATATTGCGGTAGGTATTTGCATACATTCACGTGACAAATAAAACGTAATAATAATACTGGTATGCATACAAAATATTAAGGAACTCTAGATATAATGACTGTAGAACCAACATGCCATATGTCTTATAAGCTATTGATATGTAATTCGATTTTTTTTTATTCCTAGATATGAATATGGTCATTTCAACAATAAGTTTCATGTCACATATGTAAATATCAATGCCATGTTTTAAGTTTGCACCCGATAAATGTTAATCGTATGATATTGCGCATTGAGAAGAACAAGATCAAGAACGGAGATGTAAAAACTTTTACGCAGTGTTTTGTAACATTCTAGTTCCGTTTATTATTTATTTTTCTAAACTTCGGAGTTTAACAGAGGCTTAGATTTTTTATGCAAAGAAATTGTGTCAAGTGGCTACCTAGCAACGAAAGCTCTCGAGAATGTCGTATTCTGTGACATTTTCTTGTTAAAAATTAAGTGACGGTTTGTCTATCTATTATAAGATTTCTTGAAGAATTTCAGTTTACGAGAATGCAAAACAAAGGAATTTGAAAAACGTATTATCTTTTACAATGAGTTTTATTAGTTTTGTATTATTTAAATAATTTGAAATCAATAATTTTTTTTATTTTGTTTTTCTGCACTACCTCTCCATATTAATTTTAAAGATGTCAAATCTCACACTCTTCCGCGCACGTAATGTGGTTAAAGAGGTATTTTACTACTGGTACTTTTCACCTATATAAGCAAAAAATAAGTCTTGGCTACGTAATATCAGGGAGTGGACCGGGATAGCGAGTGCTCCATAACTCCTGCACCTCGCTAAGGAGGAGGAAAGTTGTGCTGAATTGGCTGCCAACCTTCGCAAGTCGGAGAGGCACTCTTAGAAGAAGAAAAAGCATAAAATATGTTTCGATATTGTACAGTGATGCAATCGTCTGTATACAACGCTAAGAAGAGACTCGTATGCGCTAGTCGCGTTACCGGTGCTGTTTATTTGTACGCGCCACTCCGTCGGCACTTCGCGCAAAGTGAATGCTGTGCTTGAATACTAATTTAAAAACTCACTCGTTCCGATATTCATCTTTTATTAAAAAACAATTTCGTTATTCACGTTTTATATTTGTTGTTCAAATTTCGTTGCCACCTTCTGCGTAAGTGGGTAGCGATCCAGTACGGTGCGTTTTGCCAGAAAATTCTCACTACATACCACCACTGTTAATTTTCGAACCGATAAGAAAATAGCAACCTTTAAAAAACAAGCCTATACATTGTGCCAAAGTTGAGAAAGAGGTGCTAAAATGGTTTATACTTAGGTTGTGATAGTGGTAGAGGCACGCTGCATACGAATACTTTGTCAAGAATGGCATATTATTTGTCTGTAGCATGAATAGGCCGGCTCGCTCGGGAAAGTACCACACTCCCGCAGAAAACTGACGTCCGAATGGTAGCTTAGCTACCTCGCTTCCTACGGTGAGTGGATTCTCATATAACAAAGTATATAATAATCATTCATTGTTGCAGGCCTTTAAGCAGTGTATAATCACTGCTTAAAGGCCTGCAACAATGAATGATTATCATGTTGTAGATGTTCATATCGGCGTTAATAGCTTTTTTCAGAACATTTTCAACATTTCTTAGATTGTTCTAATTTTGAAATTAAGAATCAGCTAAAAAAATTAAAGACATTTTATTTTGTTTTAGAGCGATTGAAACAATTTTTTTATTAATTTACGTAAAATATTATTTTACGTAAATTAATAGTTAAATAGTTTTCTCGTGGTGGTGTCTAGTAATTTTAGGAATATGTAATGTTGAATCCGTAAGATGGCGCTACAGGGTAGCGTCATCTATTGATGTAAAATGTTAGAAAATATGGTCTGTAAAATATATATATTTGTTTTGTTTTGTTGATATGTATGCGCTTTTTTATATATTTTATATAATACTAAAAAACTTAAATGAAATATAAAAACGTTAAATTATGTAAAAAATAATATTATAGATTAAATTATATCTTATTAAAAATAAAATATGAAATATATTCGGAAATAATACGACGTCCCTATTGGTGCATACTAAAAAAGTGAAATAATTTGTTTACTGATTTCTATTTTTAATTTAAATTAAAAACAAAAATTAAAAAAATATTTTAAAATTGAAAAAATGTTTTAAAATTAAAAAAAGAGTTTGCATCGGCCGGGAATCGAACCCGGGCCGCCCGCGTGGCAGGCGAGCATTCTACCACTGAACCACCGATGCTACATGTTATAGTTGAAATTTTACCGCCTTTATGTGATAAAGAAATAATTTAGTAGATATACGTATATATTTATACACACAGTTCTTAATATCCATAACGTTTGCATCTATTATGCTATGGAATTAGAAATAACTATTATGAAGTAGTGTGCGGCAGTTATTTGTTCAATTTAAGATTGTTCTTAGTGTTGCAGATGTTTATGGATGGCGTTGATGGCCTGCTCTTTGGCTTTCCTACTATTTTCATAAAAATATTTAAAATTGTTATTATTATGATTTTTCAGGTATTCCTAGATGTAGAAATTGTTTTTTGTATGTAAAAACACAAAAAAGTCAAAATAAATTGCTAGTTATATGACTAACACGCATGTAACATATTTTATGGCGTAATAAAAAATACTAGAGAAACCGTATTCGCTGTTTAATATTCGTCCATTTTTCCGCGGAATATTTGCCGACCTATGCAAATAGTGTAGTCTCCATTTGGCGATTGGATCGAATACTTGGATCTATTCGAAAGCTGTTCCAATATCGTTGTACGATTGAAGGAATAAAATGAAATTGTTCAGGTCCACGAGTTCCGGGCGGGTAGTTATAAAAGAACTGATTTCTTGCAAGGATACTGCCTGACGAATTAGGAGTAATTATTTAAGTTTTTTTTTATATTAAAACAATAAATAATATTATAATATAAAATATTTGACAATCATAATAATAAACACAAGCCAACACATCTTAAACGCCGGTACGCCAGCAACGTGTCTGTAATGTCTATGGTGTCCCAGATGTGGTCTATGATGTGATGTTTATGGGCTATGTTAATTTTTTTGATAGCAATCAACGCCGCCAATAGACCTCCGCAGCGCCATAGGACTTGCAGAAGCGTTGCAGGCGTTTAAGAAAAATGTAGGCCGGTTCCAATGTCGTAAATATTCGGAAACACCGCTGTCGTCGAGGCGGGTTCCACACTGGTAGTGTGTCGAAAGAAGTTTCTAGAAAAACACACCGAACTATTGCTATATATATCAGGTGGTATTCTTGATCTTTGCATCCCTATCTTATTATATAATATAAAAATATCAGTACAGCAATGATACTCAGCTGACTGTGCCCTAGAACCATTTGACTAAATACAACTCTTTCGAGTTTACTCCAACAATAGGGTTTATTTATTTCTCACTCGGCTTAACTCGAAGGAGACGAATGAGTATTTAACTTCGGGAATCGGCGTTTTAATTATATATTTTGGCTTACTGTTTACGGTTGAAGTGTACACTTCAGAAACAGTTCTTTGTCAATAATTGACAATATCAAAAGTACAGGCTAACCGGTATTGAAATTTATACTTAGTCATGCTTTGAATAAGAATCGAATTCCCATCTCACTAGTCTGCTACGTTTTTAACAACGTTTAACAATATATGTATGTGCAATGATGTAAAAATAATAATAAATGTGCTGATTATAACTTCGCTGGCTTAGAGACCCGAAGTGGATCTTAGCTTCGAAAAGAGCATTCGCCACCCTGGCCTGTCCTGCGCCACCACCTGACAGTTACTGATTTAAAGGTCATGCAGGTCAGCCTCCACTATGTCTCTCCAAATATATCTAGAGCGTCCCACAGAACGACGTCCAGTTGGACGACCCACATACTCTCTTTTCACTGCCCGATCTTCCTCCATTCTCTCAACGTGGCTGAACCAAAGAAATCGGTGACCTTAGGGCCTAATTATATGTGTCCGAGCGCCCAAGCGGCTCGGCTTCTATAGAGCGAGATAGTGCTGATCGTGTTTGTCATATTTTGTGACAGATTTGATGCGTCTAACAATCGATTCCAGAAAAAAATTGTGCAGATAAAATGAATACTTTTAGGTTCCCCAGATTCCTATTATCTTGATTTTACATCACAACCTTTGCAAATTGTCGGTACGGTAGCCTCGCTGGTCGAGAGATATTCTCTTCATCACCCGTCTGCTACAACGTTTATCGGTTTTCCGACAAACTTAACCAGCCCATTGTAACTTTATTTCCTTGTTTGAAGTGTGATGAGATTGTGATTTATAATTAAAAAAAATATCACTGATTTTAAATAAATGAAATAAACATTAAAAGAGAGAAGAAGGTACGCTTCGCTCTTGATTCCAGACATGTGTCGATTTGATTGAAAATCCGCACGCCGCACCACGAAGTTGCCACAGTGCCGCATCGCACCGCCGCCAGGGTTGCCAACAAAGAGCAATACGACGCTATTTTTTTTTTATTGACTATTGTATTTTTCTTTGGTGACGTATTCTCTGACAAATTTCGTTATTTAGAAACTCATCTATCGAATATACCTTAAAAGTTACCATAGAAATTTTAAAACAAGAAAATAAACCTCCCAAAACGTATATACACATAATACATGTGGAACGCCTCAATAAGTGTAGGTCTCCTTTTTTTAAATAAGTCCGAAGCCACAACGCAACAACAAAAACACAAGTTTAGAAATATTTACTTGTTTTTTATGTGCTCCACATAAATCCTTGTGGCAAGTTTTTATTGCGTGAAGTGGATGACGAGGTTTTGAATGTGATGAAAAATGTTTTCAGAATTTCATTGTTGGTGCGTGCGCGTTGTACTCTTTTTGTTAACATGACGAATGCTCGCTTTTGCTACCGTCACCGTAATGGTTTTGAAAAGCTATAAAAATGTTTCAACGAATTTTTATTTGATGATGGAGCGGCGGGGTGTGTTCCTGCTGTTCTCACGTGGGTCAGGGGACCACAGTTTATATTCATGAAAATATATTTTGGCACACTTTGTTCATAGTTCCCATTGCTTTGTTTGTTGTAAAGACGACGATTTTATAAGTTCAGTGGCTAATGTATTGCTTTCGGAGTCGGCGGTCGCGGATTTGATTTCCGCATTGGGATAAGTATATTTCAAAAATGGGGTACTTTTTACATTAATGTCCGTTTCATGAAGTGAAACACCCAAAATTTTTTTCTATGATCGACTTTCATTTACCTGAGGCGTTTTTAAGAAGTATTGGCTTTCTCATCCAAATTATTCAATCAACAGATTATAATTCAGTAAATTATATTTTTTTTATTTAGTCGTAAAGCATAATGTAGTTTGAGTAGTATTAAGTAAAACATGTCAAGCAAACAAATTAAATATGTTATAAACGAGTTAAGTCTCCAGTGGGGGTTAATATTCGTAAGTAGTCCCCAATAAAGGGATTTATCACATTTGACACGGGAAGACAGTGTCCACGCTGGGAGCAGACCGCCTGTTGGCCTCGCGTTGACAAGGGTCCAAATCAGAGATATTAATTTGTTGGGCCCGTTGTAAATTAACCGGCGCGAGTTCGTGTAACCGAGTTACCCGGCTGGTCCGCAGAGGCCCGGGTAATTTGTAAGGCAACGGGGTAATATTTTCCCGCGCTTGTCCTCTCTATACGATTCGTATAGCGTTAGGCAGTGTGTTATATTTTATAAAGTATTTATTATTCAAAAGCCGGATAACGCTTATTTGGGGTAAGACTTAAATTATGACATTGAAAACTTTAGTGAAGCAGCAGCAGAAGCGGGAGAGTTGCTCTTTAACTAAGCCATATTTCATTTCAAATTCGATTTTTCAAAACTGAACCGCATTATGAAGATATACGAAGCAACCCTAATTCTAAGTTTTGCTACGGAAAAAAGAAGGTTTGAGAAGTGTAGTTTAATCACATTTTTTGTATGTAATTCTTCAAGATCCTTGTGGGTTTCCTGACCAACTAACTTTCTTCTTGTTACAAGTATTAACGGAGGGGGAAACAGATCAAAGGTGGGAAGGTTCATCGTTTAGTTCATAGTTCTGTAAGGAATTCGTATCATGCCCAATGATTCGGAAAGCGACGCGAGCATCCTGTGGCTTCATTCAAACTTGGTGGATTCATTAAAAAGTTTTAAGGGGGCTCCACAAGGATAACTATATAATAGTATGTATTAGTAGCTTTTGCCCGTCCCAAACTAGCTGTTGCCCCGGTTATACTTGTTTTTTGTTGCTTTTAACAACCGTCTCCATAACAACCGTTGCTACGTTTAACATCTTTATAGGAACCGTTTCTTTGGAAAACAATCTTCATAACAACAATGTGTTAATGTGTTGACGAATCCAGGTTGTTGCGTGGGTGTAAACTATACTAATTTTAATTGCCATCGGATGTATTATGCGGGCACGTGTAGGAAACGGATATAAAAACATCCATTTTTATTATAGGACTAAGTAACAATTGTTGCTGTGGTAACTTGGCACCTTAGTTGTTCTACTGGTTAGATATATCGTTAATAGTTTAGGAGAGCAAGGAGCTGTTTTAAGAATAAATGTATGTTTGTAATGTATTTAAGATAATGAAGTCGATATCGATGTCTGTTTTGAAGAACAACTCTTTTCTAGTCAACCATAGGCATGTTTTTGTAAAAGAAGTATATTTAAAGCAATATTTTGCTGTGTTTTTATCGACATGGAATAGAGTCACCATATTTTATCTTGTGGGAAGAAATATGGTGAATATGAAAGCATATATTATCTCGTATTATATGCGGTAGTTTCTACCTGAGTAACAGAAATTAATCGCCGATCCCCATTCTTCATTTGGGAGGGATGCCAATATCTAGATTGGTCTTTTTCTTTTGGTTGCGTTGATTGTGTCAAAATTTTATCGAATTCCGCAGACACATGATGCACAATATTGTGATGTACAATATTTTTTTTAACAGCCCATATATATTCCACTGCTGAGTACGGGCCTCTCCGTTTCTGGAGGAACGGACGTTAACTCACCACGCTTGTTCAATGCGAATAGCGGGGTTACCAGGCTCGGAATAAATATTTGTAATACATACCATTTATCCCGATGCGGGGATCGAACCCGTAATCATTGACTCCGCGGGCGGAGGGCCCCGCCTCTGAGCCAATTGGTCGTTTATGTACAATATTGTGACCATGTAATTTACCTTACATGAAACCAGAAGATTTTTTGCATGAATTAACCTTTTACTTTTCACGAATCTCGAAGTGTTTCCGCAATGCAATACTTGCTCGGTGATGAAATTACATACAGCATGGTTACACTTAAGCGTAAGCGTTCCTAAAGTCTTTACCGAATAGCTGTTAGGTACAAACTTGTTCACTATACGTCTGACAAGCGGTTTAATTGCCGGCAAAGTCTACTGTTATATTACAAAGATAAACTCGCCAGTTCTCCACGGAGTAACTTAAGATTCCTACTACTGACTTAACTCGTGCAAAGTTGTGAATTAGTTGCGATTCTCATATTAATATCGTGTTTTAATTAGCACGAGGGCCATCTTGAACTTGTTTTGAGGTGTTTTAGGTCGTAATTTAATTTTCAACTAACTCATCCAATCTAGCCTTGTGGGCTTATTAGGCAAGTTTGAATTTAAACTTGGTATTCATGTATTAGATTCTGAAGCCTTAGATCTATGGTTTTCGTAGGTTATAGATTAATTTAAATTACGGGTAACCATAAGGTATAGTAAACCAAGTTTCTTTATTTGCCCTATATATACTTGGAAATCATGAAACAATATTAAATACTTTCTATTTCTGATGTTGTTAAATTTTTATATTTAAGGATTTATTATTTTTCCGGGGCATAAAGTGGCCACAAACGTTTCAACAATATTGGAACAAATATTTTTGTTAAATTGCCGATGTACGCTTAACATATATACGGGTAAATATTTGCATTTTATTTCGACACCTCGAGTGTTTGGAACAATGAGCAATTATGCATTTTGCTGGTGTGTCACAACCCAACCTTTGAACAATTGTTTCGTCATTCAATTCAGTTGTTGAGTACGCCGTTTCGGATTTCAATGTGATTAAATGATTTCTATTAAATCATTATGTGAGAGATTTTTGTTAATGCGTTCAGCGAGTCAGGACTCATTTTGAGTGATATTTACCTGTAATTTCATGGGCTTGTTGAAAGACTACAATTATTTTACCGGCATATTAAATATTATCATCGATATATCCTTAACAATGCAATGCTGGACATTTGGGGTATCCAAGGATTGGCGTATGGATGTCTATTTACGTTGATGATCATTTACAATAGGTGATCGGCAAGGTGACACTCGTTCACTTGCTCTGCTAAAGAAATATGGATATGGTGAGTTGCGGTTAAACCATGGCAGGTAGCTAGAGTGTCGCAGATTGAATTTTTTAATTAACATCGTTCAATAAATTTTATTATTCAGATTGATGCTAATGTTCATTTACTAGTAGTCGCTCCCACAGTCACTTTGTATGATACTTTGCTTGTATATAATGTAGGTATATCAAAAATTAAAACATTTGTTTTTTTTTTCAAATAAGATATTTTATTTTACATTGTTTTGGAGTATTTGAATTAAATACTGATTATCTTAACATACACTGGCTACTTAACAATTTACATAATGGTTACTCCATTATGTAAATCAGCTATTTTTGATTAAATTTTAATGTATAATATTTGACGTATATCTCAGTTGAAACGTATTTATAATGAATAACATAGTTATCCATTTCTCCGATCTGAATCGAATATCTTATATAAGAAGTTATTTGATTCTTACCATTCATGCTCCATATCTGAGATATGAGAAACTACCTTATTAAACGTGGAGCTGTGCATTAGATCGAAAAAGAACACAGATGGCTCCCTACCTTTAAGTTCCATTTCATTTCAAGCAGATAATAAGATAATCTGGCTTCATAATATATCCGTGAAAGAGTTTTCAACCACGGACTTAAATTTTGGTCGATGTGAAAAGAATATTGCATTATTTAATAAAGATAAAAGAAAATGTCCGTTTTGATCCTCCTTTTTGATTTTACGTAGACGATCACTAATAAACGTTTTAAAATAAGATTCGACTTACTCGTATGGCAATAAAAAGAGATGTTATAATTCTTATAGTTAAAGAAAACATTAATATCGTTAATAAAAATAAGAGAAATAATAACTTTAAATGTTGTTTCTATTTGCAGGTACAAATATTTTGTTTACATTTTAAAATTATATAAATTATTTTATAAGTTAAATTTAATTAAAATAAAAACTCTATATAAAGCAACACAAAAGCTTTTTATTTCAACTAGACAAAACAAGGAAATTCACAACATTATACAAATATAAAGTATTGTAACAGTTATAGGAAGGGTAGATATAACTATAAATTTAGGTCATATTCGTTATCAAATATGGATAAGACCTCAATCCACCCCATATTTTGCTTATAGACTTCACATATAGTGTGAAAAAAAAAAAAACGTGCCGATCGTCCCGGGGTCGGGCTCCCCCGGGGACTATGGTGCCTTACCTCAGCATGCAGGGCTCTGCTGGGGCTGACCTCCATCCTCCCTTGCGGCTCGCGGGATTCACTAAGACGAATTTAATATACCTAATTTGTCGAAAATGACGGCGACGTGGTTCGCCACCCGTCACGTCCTGTTTCTCACGAGGGCGAAAAGCGACCAATGACGAGCCGTTTCTCTGCGATGAATGGCAGCGGATGGAGCTCTGTGGTCTCTGCCAACCCCTGCGGGGGATAGGCGTGAATATATATATATTTAGTGTGTAATAAGACACTACATATGCCTTCCTTCAAGGTGTGATTTGTTTTAATAGTAACAGTATTTACTCAAGAACCAATCGTGTTATTTTGAACGTCTTTGCCATTCGAATGGTTCACAAAATAGTCAAACTTATAATTAGATTGCAGTAGTTCAATAGCAATAAATAATTTTTAGCCGCGTAGGTAACAGAAGACCACGCTAGTGCTTCAGTGGGCTGGAATTTTTAACGGGCGTTCAAGTGGAAAAGTTTAATTCCTACCCCAGAGTCCAAGTTCGAAACGTTCGGGTATTTGCTCCAAAGCTACTGTCTATATCGGTGCGTTCACGGAGAACTTGAACGGAGTTACTCGATTGTTTAGTGATCTCAAGTTAGTCCGAGATCAAAGCGGTTCTTATTGACTTAACAACTGTTAATAGTTTGCGTGATAGCTTTGATGTTGTGAGAGGTTTGTTGTACACGTTTATGTTAAACTTATAATGTATAGTGTATACATTTTTAGTATAAAATCTCGGCGGATGTTCAAGCTTTATCTTTAAATACATTATAGATCGATGCCTGGGATTAAATATTAAATAATATATAAAATCTAATATTTTATAAAACAGCGCAAAATGTCTGGAGTCGCGCAAGGAGAAAGAGATTCTTGCGTTTTTTCTTCGCTCACAGATCGTCACTTTATTTACAGCGCGATAATAATTATTAGTAATTATTATGATGATGGTTATTAATAGTTTTAATATTGACTTCAACAATAATTTCTTATGAATCTATTTTGAAAGGCTTATGATTTTATTGCTGTAAATCTACCTACTTATCTCTGCGATATCCAACGTGCCTGTTATTTGTGTGAATTATCCCAGTTTGAGTGGATTTTTAAAAAAATATTGCTAGTAAAATATATTTATTGATTGTAAAGCTCAGCGGCCAAATATCACTTCTTAAGTCAACGGTTGTTCGTTCATTTCCTATATAAGATAGCGATTAATATTACCTATGTGTGGCTTATAAACCAATCTGTTGTTAGACGAGTGATGGATAAATGTCCATCTATCTCCCTATTATATATAGAGCAAGGGCTTGCTTAGTAAGGGAGAAGGGAGAACTTCTCGGGCTTGCTCTTTATAGCAAGCCCGAGAAGTTCTCCCTTCAGAGGAATATTTACTTATTACATATTTTTACGTAAAAGTGATAATATTGATCCCATATTGTAAGTCATATTCCAGTCATTACGTAAAAAGCGTAACCGTTCATTAGAAACATCAAACTATTTAAGAAACATCAGTGTAATAGATGTCCTCTCGCTTGTAAAAGGTTACCTCGAAATGGAACATTGGATGTTGACCAAATTGGCTTGCGGGCTTATCTGTTTATACAGAGCCATGTTCCCAATAATTTTGCTGTTCACTCTTAGGCTTATCTTAGCATAATTGTTCATTTTTTGAGATAATGTAGCCTAAACGCCAACACACTCCGTAATTACAGAGTTGGAATAAATTGCGTAGATTTTACTGACCCTAAAAGTAAATAGCGAATCGGTACTACTCAAGATCTATGGCATTTTGTTAATAAACTCAGGAAATATGGACCGTAAACGTTGCTTTACAGAACCAGTTGGTGTAACTTGTAATAAGTTATAATAACTTTTACGTTATAACGAATAACAGTTTCGCTTTTTCATGGCTTTGACGTTTATTTCGTTGCTTTTATAACTTTAATATGATGGATGTCACAGATCTACGTTGATAACCATGTGAATTATGCATTAAATTATTGTATGTTTTCGTCTCTTGCTTTGCTTCTATTAGTTTTTAATGGTTTTGTTAATTTATTTATTTATAAAAACTTCTTTTCTGCATAACTTTTATATGAATATAAATTATGAGTGGATAATTTATAAATGTTTTATTTACATTTATTATATTACCTTAATATAAATATAAATAGATTTTATATCTTCTGAATCAGAATCGCTATCGTCACTTACCTGGGAATTGTGCTTTTGGTTCCTTATTCATTCTAGATACATTTATAGTGTAAAGAAAAAAAATTATACTTAATAAAACAAAACTCATGCATGTTTTATGTCTTGCCATGCATTGATATTGAAAAAATATCGTCGATCGTATTTTAAAATGGTTCTAGTTTTGAATTTCATAACAGCTTTTTATCGCCTCAATTAAACGCTTTAGATTTCTACTTCTCTTCTCCCCTTTCCACTCAACCCTAAGGTAATCAATGTATCTGTATTGCTTGTTTGCCTGTCTATTCCATAAAAAAGAACTGATTTGGAATGTATATAATAAATCCTACATTTTCTCGTTTAAAATTTACATAATCTTTGAAGTTTTACCTGATATGCCTGAAAGTTCCGCGACAGGCAGTCTTATTAGTGAAATGCTTTTTTTTATAACGCCTTTGATCTTGAAGTCGGATTCGTGTAACCTTGTTTGTGATAAAAAGAAAATTTTGCGGAAAAACACGTTGTTTTTGTGACAGTTCAAATTTAAGATATCAAGTGTAATACGTTTAACAAAATACTTTTCGTTTCGCTCACATTTACCGTTTAAACAGAAAACTTTTTCATTGTTTATATGATTTAGCCGCGGCATATTTTGTATTATTTAGCCGCATTGTAAGTTCAAAAATTCCGAGATGGCTGCCATCTTCTGTCAAATGTGGCGTAATTATTTTATCCCAATCCAACATATCGCCTTACAAAACAATCTGCTTTCTCAAATGCATCACAAACATTGACAGTGTCCGTGATATTATTGTATAAAATGGTTTTGTGATTTCGTACTCTAAGGAAATCCACTTGCGGTTTTGTCATAACGTACCATTGCAATAAACTTGGGTTTATGACTTACGCCATACCTTATGGTGTAGACGAATAATTGCAGAGTGCGTTTTTTAGAGAATTATTTTAAGATTGTAAAATATATGTGGTCTAAGTATAAACACTAAAAAAGTGTATATATATATATCCATTCAAAGAAAAACATATGTGAATCGCAGGTAATTTTTTTCTATTTCGATATTTAAAATAATAAACTTTGTATTTCTTTCTGTTCCAGTAGATACCAGCCAGGCAAATATAGGCTATTCATGTTTCAAATGCAGGCTCTATTTAAATAGCGCGCGGAGGACAAACATCGATCTCCAAAGCATAAATAAAGCTTCCAGCTCATCGAGCACACTAGAGCTTTCATTTATTGCAGCGTATATATTCATACGTCCAACAAGAGCAGCTTCATACGCATAAAAAATAATATTTAAATTAAAAATTAAATGTAAATTAAAAAAACGATTAAACAATTCTAAATTAGTGTATGATCATCATCAACGGTGTACATTGTAGAACAGTATTGTCCTTTAGTGTGCTAAGCAGACAATTGGAAAGACCAATAAAGTCACGTCGATAGCAATTTTGTTAATTACTGATTACGAACGCGTGTACGCTAATCATAACATTTGTTCCAAATTAGTACATCTAGTCGCGAGTACTTAATTTGTGATAATTTTTGTGGGCCGTGCATCACTATTTTAATAGGAATTATAGACGACATCACTCACCCGCTTACATAGCCGAAGCTTATGTTATCGATGTTCGTATCCGTATTACAACAAAAAGTTAGTACAATGACGGCGGCATGGTTCGCCACCCGTCACGTCCTGTTTCTCACGGGGGCGACAAGCGACTAATGGAGAGCCGTTTCGCTGCGATGAATGGTAGCGGATGGAGCTCTGTGGTCTCTGCCAACCCCTGAGGGGGATAGGCGTGAATATATAAAAAAAAAAAGTTAGTACAGACTTTAAATATTTCTTCCTGTAGGTTTGTAATGGTTAACTACGAACAAGGATTTTTCAGTGCTGTGCTACGAGTGTAAAACATTTTTTTAATTTGTCACCATCATGAAGCTATTGGATAGACGAGTGCTGGAATGAGGACCCCGTCTTGGCAAACGTGGGATGTTTCAAGCCCAAGATCGAGCTACATGGCACTTCTTGAAGGAGGCCTATGGTTGATAATATACTATCGTCGGCTATTGATGGTGATGATGGAGCTATAGTGAAATAAAAATGCTTTTTATTGCATTTTTAGATGTCTTTCATGATGGTTTTGATAACGACTTGTATATCCCGTTTGCGTTGCAAAAAACATACTATTTACATCTTTTTTAATGGGATAGGAGGGCAAACAAATAAGAGTATTGGAGAAATGAACATTATACAATAATTAATAAAAACATATCGCAGAATGTTCTGTTGACAGCATGGCAATGTGGAGATGCTTTTACTTGTTAATCTGTTAAAAATAACAAAAAGCATAGTAGCAAAAGTTGCTGCACCCGTTCGCAATGGGTATTTTATTGGCCAATAAAGGTAATAGAGTCGTTAGTTCCTCTCACGCGAAAAATCCCCTCGCCAACACTATAATGGTAACCTGGTTAGTAACGCTATTGAATGCGGAGTCGTGAGTGAGTTAGGGTTGGGGTACACGGGTCGATTAGTACCCGATTAGGATTCGATTACACCTTGTAGCTAGGCTAATAACGTTTTTGTGTCGTGAAGTCAAATATGCTTAGATTTAAGGTGCTGTTACACTGGTATTTTGTTAACATTGTATTATTAATTAAATTTGTTTTAATAGCGATAGGAAATGAGGAAGCGGGTCAACCAGCGATCCCTATAACATTCTGCAATACTTAGGGTACTCTTAGAGCGTTAGCGCATTGCCCACCTTAGAGTAGGGATATCAGTATTGGAAAAGTAAGAAGGAAACCATGGAAGGGGAAAAGAAGAAAGAGCATTAATACTACGTGTTGGTCAGTAAACGCTGAGATTCGGTATCTCAATGTTTTATCCCAATTTCCATTTATGATAGGGATGAACACATCTCTCATTCTCCCATAATTTTTAAAGGTATGCACCACCTCCACATATTATCGTTTTATAAGAGCTTGTTCATTTGCTTTCTACTAAAAAAATAATACTCTGCTGAGTGTACTTTCCACTTCAAAAGATTAATAGAAAACATAGTCGTTATGACCTTGCTATTTTTTCACAGCCCATATATGTATTATATATGTATATTTAATGTGATCTGCGAATTAAACCCACAACGATGAATCTGGGGGCGGAATAGATCCGATAAAATATTTGTCAAAACTTAATTTGCACACTTTGATATAAAACTAAATCGGATGGAATAATACAGCTGGAATCTGTATGTATGAGTTGGTTTGTTATTTGTGTGTTGCTTAACCATGTGTTTGTGTGTTGCTTAACCAGAAAAATTTGATTAGTTCTTCTGCGTTCACTCGCGAAGGTTATCTAAGATAAAAAAATATTTTTCAACACTTTTCTTACGTAGCAGTGCAACGCATTCCGATTACAGCTAGTCTAAATAATATAATCTTTAATTTAATACGTTTATGGTTTGATTTCATTTATATAGTGTGTAGCTATCCTTATTAAAAAACAGGAGGTTCAGTCGTCAGTTAATAGTATGGACGTTACACCCGACGCCCCGAGCCGCCGCAGCCCTCGTAAACTTCCCGAGCGCGTGCCACCGAATAATCTAATCCATGCGATATAAAAAAGACTTTCATCCCCAATAAATTCTCCCCGGCGTTGGGAAAATGCGGAAATATTTGTGTATTGCTCTATTTTGTTTGCATAGTAGGGCAATTTAAGTATCATCAATATTTCATGTTTCTTGACGACCCAATTGGCGCAGTGTCGAAGTGTTCGCTTTTTGCGTAAAGGGTGGTGGGATCTCGGATCTCCCCTATCGTAGAAAGATAGAGATCGATAGTCTAGATAAATTCATTCCTGGATTTAAAAGAAAGAAAATGCAAAGATCATATTTTAACTGGTGGACAAACTGAGGATCTATTTCTGTCTGTTTGTATAAAAGTTCCTAATTTAACATCAATGAGGACTAAGAAAGGATCTTTGAAACTGAATTCCCTAACCGAAACGTCGTATAAAACGTTTTTATTGAAGATAATCACTAATAGAAATTTTCTTTTCCACTGGGCACACGGCTTATTTGTAAATAAAATTAGTTTCCGTTCTTAATTTCAACACTTGAACACATTTGTAAATTTTATCACTTTCTAATTATTTGATATTTTTCGTACCGCCAAAAAAATCGTTTCATGTTAGTTTTTGATTGCATTCAAAAGTTTGATGGCCTAGTTCAAACTGGTACGTATCACATTTTCACAAAATATCGGCGTCAATTGGTAGTATTTTTAATTTTATCATGATTCTTATGATGAGTGCAAGAATTCGGAGCCCAACTCTTTTAGTCTTCCTTTTCTTTCCTCTTTACACCTAACTCTAAGGGTCTAACTATATGCGTCCGCGCGACCAAGCGGCGCGGGCGCTATACAGTGTAATTACGTGAGATCATATAAATCCAATTATATGAACAACGGCCGACCGCTTTTGAGTACCTGTATAATACCTTCCCGTGACCACTTCATATAATGCGCAAACCGGTGGAGTATTTAGCGGCTGGGCCGCGCACACGTGACGCTTCACCTGTTTAGGCCCTAAGATAGGCAATGTATTTGTAGTATGCTATGGTTTTTTATGGGCGGCGGTGATCGCTTACCAGCAGGTGACCCGCATGCTCGTTTGCCTGCTCTGCTATAAACAAAAGTAACACATCAACATGTCACATGTCCTAACCATCTCTTTTATAAAATATCTTGACTGAACTGTATGTATAACTATATGTAGTCTACATGACATAGATATACTTTTCCTTTAAAATATCGTTCGAATATATGTATGTAATAGACAAATCAATTATAATTTTAATGAAAATATAATAGTTTAGTTATGTATTTAGATCTTTATGCATGTAATAATTTATGAAATTTGTACGCCATAAGTGGCGATGTGATGGAGTTTTTTTATACGTCTTTTTTTTCATCTACTTATTATACAAATAAAGAATTTTATTATTATTAAGATAAACTTGAAAGATCCTACATATTAGTGAACTTTTACTCTCTGCTTGTAGTGATGAATGGGCAAAGAAAAGTCAAAAAGTCAACACGACGCATCAATGAGACGAAATGCCTTGTGTTTTTTGTTGAGAAGTGACGTTGTGTGCGCTGGCTCGTGTGCACACAATGTTATTTTTCGAATTCGTTAGTTATTCACTTCTCATCATGTATGGCATCTCAGTAATGGATATCTGCAAAGTAACGCCTGATTTCATTAATTATCTTAAAGAAAAGTTGTCTTAAAAAGTCGTGCGATTGTATTTGGTTTAATATAGTTTTCTTTTGTTTTAGATCGGACCCCTCAAAGGTTACTACTTGCTGTCACACCACGAGATCCACAAGCGGTCAACAGAACCAAGCCATGAGCACCATCGAAAGTTAAATGATGAGCCTGAGGTACGATACTATTTTTATTAAAACTTGGTACTGTAATGGGGAGGGGGGGGGGTCTATTTTGAGTAAACTGATAGTATTTAGCTAATGCGTGAAATTTAGCAATCTCTATAGCAACCGTTACTAAGGAAAATAATCTTCATAACTACCATGTGTTAATGGGTATAGTTGAATATGAGTTGAAGTACACACAAGTGCCATAATGACAATATACAAACTTTCATCGATATCGATTAAGGATACGTGAAGGCATTCTCGTTATGGTATAACAATGTCTTTCAAATTATTACAATTTTAAATAAGTTGAGTGTCTGTTTTTTTTTTGTATCTGTTGGTTAAATAAATGTTAGAAGAAATTTAAATGAAGTCTTTAAATATAAAATATTCGTGTTCTATGATTCATTTGTAGTATCTTTTATATTTTTTGCTCAAAAGCTTTTAAAGAAATTGTAGACCAAACTTATGTAAACGTTTTTTTCTTAGCTATAATATAATGAGAAGACCGCGACCATACTCGTTTTTAGAAGCTTCTTGGGTATTTAATGCATACGTATGTAATTATAATTCCCCTACAACATGCATACAACGTATTCTTACACACCCACTTTGCTTTCGCTCGCACAGGTTATTTATTTATTTGGCACAAAAACATTACAGTCATAGAAAAAATAATACATAATATATGGACAGTCAAAAGTTTTACTTAGCTAATATCCGCGACAAGCAAAACAATAACAGAAAATTAATAATATGTGTTTTTCCGTTGGGTTAAGTGGATTTATTTGGAACTTAACCAAAAACTTACCGAAAATCTGCCATCAATTCTCCACCCACCAACCACTACACACAACACCAAACACACATTATCACTTTTCCATCTTGTAAACGACACGTGTTTCGCCCCAACACGAGGCATCTTCAGGTATAGTAGACTCTACTGAAGACAACCGAAAAGTTTATAAATCCAAAAAAAAAGTTTATAAACCCAACGGAAAAACACACATTATTTATTTTCTGTTATTGTTTTGCTTGTCGCGGATCTTAGCTAACTAAACCTTTTGACTGTCCATATAGTGATGGATTTCCGTAAAGTGACGCCTGAATCCATTAATAATACGTAATATGAAAATAACAATTACGCCTGGACTATAATATTAGCATGGTTATATTGAACTAACAAGTACAAAGGGTTACTTATTCAAGTGTATTTTAAGAAATAAAATAATACAACTACAATACAATAATAAACAGCAAAAACTACAGTACTTATGACCAAATAATTGATGCATTAAATAAATATATATTCATGTCCCAATAAAAAAACCTGAAAGAAAAATATAAATTTAGGAAAAAATCGGGCAAAGTCGGCATGTTTAATATGAACATAACAAAGTCAGGTCTATCATTCTTAATATTTGCGCACAACGTGGTTATATTGTAATAATAAATGAAAAGGGTTGTTTATTCAAAAGTATTCTACAAAGGAATGAAATAATAATAAATAGAAAAAAATAGGATAATAATAATTTAAAGCGTGATTTAACCAGCTGCCAAAGATGTCCTGGAGCAATTGCGTATTTTAATATTATAATTTAGCGTGACTACTCAACTCACATGATTATTTATATATATAAAAATCAATTGCTGTTCGTTACTCTCGTGAAACTCGAGAACGGCTGGACCAATTTGGCTAATTTTGGTTTTGAATTATTTTTGGAAGTCCAGGGAAGGTTTAAAAGGTGAGTAAATACGATAAAATATTAGGAATATAGTAAAAGCAAAAATTTCGTTTTTCCTTAGAAACTATTCCTACCTGTCAAAAATTTGATGTTTATTTTGTAAGTACCTAATCGTTGTGACGTGACTATTTTTAAGTAATATCAAGTGTAATATATAATAATAATAAAACTTAATTAACTATATTTAATCTGTGTTGTATTTAATGAGATAAAGATATGATATTTATTTGTGTAAAAATAAATGTATTGTAAGCAAGTTTCAAATTAGAACCGTACACTATAAACTTTGTTTTGGAAGCTTATAACCTTTGTGACATAACAACTTGTAAGCAACATCATGTGTAATTAAAAATAATAATAAAACCTAATTCATATCGAGCATTTTTATTGATTACGATTTCGTTTTGTTCCTGTTAAGTTTTGACCACATTTTTTACTTAAGTTGAAACATTCTGCAATTATCGTTCAGCTTTTTTATTTATTGATTCTGAGGCGGTACGAAGTTTGCCGGGTCAGCTAGTTATTATATATATTTTTTCCTGTGATTATAATTTTTTCGTGCATTAGGTACGATGGTTCCAGCAGCAGCGTGAGCGTCGGAGAGTCAAACGAGACTATTCTCAATATGATGCGCCACTGTGGTCCCAGTTGTCGCGCCGTATGCCGTCCCATCGCACGCGCCATCGGGCACTGTCTACGTCACCTTACTTTTCAGACCCATTGTACAAGGAGCAATGGTATTTGGTTAGTATATTTTCTTAATGTTTTATGAACACTACATTGCCCCAGTCATTTTGATGCTTTTTAAATTATTTCGAATACAATGATTTCCAGAACCTGATCACATCTACAAGTGGAGTTGGAATAATATT
Organism: Baronia brevicornis; assembly: GCA_031353405.1. Lineage (NCBI taxonomy): Eukaryota > Metazoa > Arthropoda > Insecta > Lepidoptera > Papilionidae > Baronia > Baronia brevicornis. The sequence continues at coordinate 459,600 of JASFAT010001464.1, forward strand.
TTTTATTTTGGAGAGAAAATTTAAGCGTATTTATTAAGTTTCTATGTGATTAAATAATATTAATTGTATATTAATCGTAAGTAATAAATATTTAATTTCTGTGGTTAAATAAATAAATTGATTACAAATGTTTGTTGACAGAACGGTGGAGCCAAAGATGGTCTGGATATGAACGTTGCACCAGCATGGCAGAAGGGATATACAGGCAAGGGGGTCGTAGTTTCCATCCTTGATGATGGAATACAAACCAATCATCCTGATCTTGCTCAGAACTACGTAAGTAAATAACCGAAATATGTATAGTTAATTAAATTTTAAAAGGAAAATCACTTTTAATGATAATTTTCTTTTGTGGCAGGATCCTAACGCATCAACAGATATCAATGGTAACGATGACGACCCGATGCCTCAAGATAACGGTGATAATAAACATGGTACGAGATGCGCTGGTGAAGTAGCTGCAGTTGCTTACAATCAGTATTGTGGTGTAGGCATAGCATATAATGCCAGTATAGGTGGAGTAAGAATGTTGGATGGCGTAGTGAATGATGCTGTTGAAGCAAGAGCTTTAGGCCTCAACCCTGATCACATTGATATATACAGTGCCTCGTGGGGACCAGAAGATGATGGAAAGACTGTTGACGGTCCAGGACCGTTAGCAAGACGGTATGTCGTCAGCAACAAACTTCATTTTCTCTTTTTATAAAAAATTCTAATTTTTTATTCTGTTTTAGGGCATTTATATACGGTGTCACTAGTGGTCGTAGAGGAAAAGGGAGTATTTTTGTTTGGGCATCAGGTAACGGCGGCAGACATACTGACTCTTGTAATTGTGATGGTTATACTAACAGTATTTTCACGTTATCGATTTCAAGTGCTACTCAAGGAGGCTATAAACCTTGGTATTTAGAAGAATGCTCGTCGACGTTAGCTACTACATACAGTTCGGGTACACCAGGACATGATAAAAGTGTAGCTACCGTTGATATGGATGGGCTCCTAAGACCAGACCACATATGTACTGTAGAGCATACAGGAACATCGGCATCAGCTCCCTTAGCAGCTGGTATTTGCGCTTTAGCTTTAGAAGCTAATCCTGACCTAACGTGGCGAGACATGCAATATTTGGTAGTTCTTACTTCAAGGCCTCAACCATTAGAAAAAGAGTCAGGTTGGATTATTACGGGAGTGAAAAGAAAAGTGAGCCACAAATTTGGATATGGTTTAATGGACGCATCGGAAATGGTAAACTTAGCCGAGCAATGGGTATCAGTTCCACCTCAGCACATTTGTAAATCACAAGAGATTAATGAAGATAAGCCAATAGAATCTTCCTATGGGTATACTTTAAATGTGCACATGGATGTCAATGGCTGCAGTGGTACTGTTAACGAAGTAAGATATCTAGAACATGTTCAGTGTAAAATATCATTAAGATTCTTTCCGCGAGGAAATTTGCGAATAATTTTGACATCGCCGATGGGGACAAAATCGACTCTATTATTTGAAAGACCTCGAGACGTTGTCAGTTCTAATTTTGATGATTGGCCATTTTTAAGCGTACATTTCTGGGGAGAACATGCCGAAGGAAGATGGACTTTACAAATTGTTAATGGTGGTAATAGACATGTTAACCAACCAGGAATATTAAAAAAATGGCAACTAATATTTTACGGTACCGCTATCGATCCTATAAGATTACGAAGTAAAAAACCTTCACCTATTATTCCTCCTTTTGCCTTCCCAACAGCCGCGGACGGCTATGATTCTGCCGGAGATTCTTTTTACAACACTGACGCGTTTACCAACTATCAAAACTTTCCTAGTTTATTCGCTGCTGGATCAGATCCAGAGAAGGCGATAGCCAGTCTCGATGGACATAATGTCCCTTCACCGCAGGGGGAAAATGTCCTTTCAGATAGTAATGATAAGCGCGTCATACATGATTGTGACCCTGAATGCGATTCCCAAGGTTGCTATGGAAAAGGACCTACTCTATGCATTGCTTGTAAGCATTACCGTCTCGACGATGCCTGTGTCTCTCGCTGCCCTCCCAGAAGTTACGCTAATCAAGGTGCGGTCTGTTGGCCGTGTCATGAATCCTGCGAGACTTGCGTCGGACCCGGCCAGGATTCTTGCTTAACTTGTGCGCCAGCGCACTTGTTAGTAGGAGACTTAGCCGTTTGCCTTCAGCAATGTCCCGACGGATATTGGGAAGATACTGAATCTTCAGTTTGTCGGCCTTGTGTAGCACATTGTTCGACATGTGCAGAGCGAGCTGATGCCTGTACATCCTGCGAACATCATCTGGTGTTACATAACGGAACGTGCTTGGCGTCATGCCCACCAACTTATTATGAAACTGATGACTACACATGTGCCAAGTGTCATTCAACTTGTGACACTTGTGAGGGCCCTGGTGCTGCCCAATGCGTAACCTGTCACTCTTCAAGCTATGCACTAGAAGGTCGCTGTGTTAATATTTGTCCTAGTGGATACTATGCGGATAAGAAAAGAAAAGAATGTATGAAGTGAGTATGCTATCATATTAAGGTGTTAGTATGTTAAATTTTATCTAATTTTTTTTTATGTATTATTAGATGTCCAGTCGGGTGTTCAACTTGTATAAGCTCCTATTGTTTTTCTTGCGAACAAAATTGGGAATTGAATAAAAAAGGAAAGTGTGTTCTTGTTGGCGCTGATAAATGTAAAGGTGGAGAATTCGCTGATGGCGGGGGCGTTTGTCACGCCTGTAATGATGCGTGTGATACTTGTTATGGAACAAATGAAAACAACTGTTTAACTTGTCCGACCCCGAATTATTTGCAAAACTATCAGTAAGTCCTGTTACCACAAAACATTTTTAAATATAAGAAAGTTTATATTTTATTCGTTTTTATTTTAAAATACAATACTTTCAAATTTCATTCCTTTTGATCAGTTCATGAGTTTTTAAATATTTTGAATTAGAAAATACAATAAGCACATTATTTAGGTTCTAAGAGAATTTAATGTGTATTTTTGCTATTGTATATCACATATTTATCTTGATTTTAAAAGAAATACAGATTATATAAAATTATACTTATAATCTTAAATAATTGATTGTATGCTTTACGTTAATCTTTTTAATTCCAAACAGTTTATTGTTAGCGTTAAGTGGGCGTAGCTTCATACTTATCAAAGGTTTATTTTCTATTATTAGATAATTTTTTTATCATAAAGTAAATCTTTTTATTAAAGCAGATATCTACAGAAAAAGCTGTTTTATTATTGTTGCTGATATTATATAATATAATAAGTACTGCTTATGTGGTTAAATATGTGTGTATTATCTTATAAGTTGTTTTTTTTTTATAATTATTTGACACAATAAATAAATGGATGAAGTTTTCAAATCTTTACCTATTTTTTGTAGGTGTGTATCAGAATGCAGCCGAGGTTATTACTCGGAGGCAGGCAGGTGTGCTCGATGCATGCACGGTTGCTCTGAATGTGTTTCGCGGCTAAATTGTACCACTTGCACTGGATCTCTCCGACTACAATCTGGTACATGCAGGACGACTTGCGCTGAGGGGTATGTATTCATATTGTCTTTTTTTATAAATATTATTGTACATTTAAATTATCCTTTCATTGCTTCTAAAATCGTCTTTAGCGTTTCAAAATTTATCCTCTGTTGTTATTGTTTATAGTATTTCGCATACATTATCATTAACGTAGACACCACTGGTTAATGGCATCCTTCTAAATTTGAATGGTCGTAATCCTCACGCTTAGGCGGATTGGCGATCGCAGGTTGGTTTTTATTCTTGAGTGGTCTTTGCTGATGTTCTACTGATATAAATATAATCTCTCCTATTCTCTAATAGTTTATATGAAATTCCCTATTAGAAATGAAGTAGACCTACGAGGGTTCTTCCAAAAATTGTTGGTAAATTAAAAAATTATATGAATGTGAAAAATCTTTATTTATAGTTTTCCCTCCAACCTCTATTCATTTATGCATATTTCAAAACATTTAAAAAACGTCTCTTGCGAGAAGTCGAAAAATAACTGCCGAAATTCTTCGACTGCCTCGTCTGCGGTGATACATTTTCGCCTAAGGTACCTAGCTAAGGTATTACTCACAGATATGCCGAGAACCACACACTTGAATCAACATTGTAGTTTACAAAATTATGAAGTCCTGGATGTATTTAAGAGAAGAATTAAAGAACATTTCCTTTCAATATAAAATATTTATATATGTTTATATATGTATGGTTTTATATAGTATGTATTGCTATGTATATTATTATTATATTTTGTTGTTGTACACTTATTTCTATCCTTACAGCTTATCTTATTTCTCTTTCAATCCTAGGTTTGCTGGAAGAAAACTCAATTTTAAGTTAAGCTGGCCTTTGTACATCTTCTTTCCTTTTAATTCTTGTATGCCGTGTTTTATGTGTACAATAATAAAAAAAAAATTAAATAAAAATCCTTTCAGCTTTCTTCTAATCAATGCCTTAGTAAGACTCAATCAAACAGTATATATGTAGATGGAACGTGTTAGGTTGTATAACATGACTCTTGAATTATTTGTAGGTACTACGCAGACCGCGGCATGTGTTCCAAGTGCTACTTATCATGTCGCACGTGTATGGGACCTCGTCGTGATCAATGCGCGTCTTGTCCACCGGGCTGGAGACTGGCAGCTGGAGAATGTCATCCTGAGTGCCCCCAAGGTACTAACTACACTTGGACCCATGAAATATTTTATATATGTATATTACTCTCTTTTTCCACCAACTTACATGATTTACCTCGTTTTAATTTCATTATTATAATCTTGTATTATTATCAGTTATATTATTTAATTGTGATGGCATATTATGCAATATAGTTCGATTAAGGCGTATCAGTGAAGTGATATGAAATAAATGTGTGTCGTTATATTGTGACGTTTTAAGTTGACTGAAAAACTCCATAGTAGGTTTTGGTAGAATAGCCACCATTTTAACAAGACGTAACGCGAAATGCTAACTAGTACATTCCAGGATATTTGACACTGGCATAATAGTTATAACTAATTAATGTTTAAGAATACAATATTATGTGCTGTAACTACAGCTTACGTGTTAACTTTTGGAACCGTGCAGAGTATAGGCCAGAATAATAAAGTAAAAATGGTTAAAGCAGAAATTGTTCAGTCGGCAAGGATTGCGTTTGTGGTCTCAGATTGTAGACTCGATTCTACTGTTCTACTAACTGTGATTCTACATTAATGTGAATCATAGTTTTCTAGCAGCTTCAGGCACGGGCCTGCTTAGTGGGACCTCCGATTTCACCTGTTAAATCTCATAAATAAATAAACAGACTTAATGTATCGTTTTTTATTAACTTATATTTTTCTTATGTTATTAACTTTGTTTATTAATATTTTTTTTTCTATTATGCTGAGTATAATCACAAAGATAATTATTATTTTCTGCCAACCACGGGAACTACTAAAAATGTTGTCCTTCCTGATAGTGTAGTTTTTTATTGTAAGATTATGTATATATTTTTAAAATTAATGATGCGTTATAATGTTTTTGCAATTTATTTTTTACCCTCCCCAGGTTTCTACCAAAGCGTAGGTGGTTGCCGTCGCTGCCATCACTACTGCAGGGAATGTGACGGTTCCGGACCGTTACACTGCAAATCGTGCCCACCTCGCTTTATGCTCGATGGCGGGCTATGTATGGAATGTCTTGGGTCGCAGTATTACGAGGCCAGCAGTGAAACGTGCCGGTCATGTCACGAAACTTGTCGCATGTGTTCCGGTCCGGGCCGGTTCAGTTGTACTGCTTGCTCGAAACCACTGCGACTCGACAGGTGGGTGGATTCAACCATAACTTTACTACCTTCTGGTTGAGTAAAAAAACTATAAATTGTGCTATATTATTATTATTATAGATATATACAGTATTAATTAAAAGAGACGACGTTTGTTTCCAAGCTTTTTTAGTTATTAAACTTTTTTTTAATATTGTTTAAATTTAAAACTCATCCATAAAGATATATTTGTGTAAATGTTAAATCCAACAGTTCGAACATATGACGTTAAGTAAAGGGAGCAATAATCTCTTTAAAAGTAGAAAAATCTAAAAAAGAAAGGAATCCATACATACATACATACATATCGTCACGCCTGTCTCTCGTAGGGGTAGGCAGAGACCACAGATCTCCATCTGCCACGATCTCGACATACTTCCCTTACTTCCTCTACACTCATTATTCTCCTCATGCAAGCCCACCGGTTTAGGGTACTCTTGACCTGGCCTTTCTTAAAAAGTTCAGCAATTTGGTCAAGGTACGTTTTTTAGTGGTCTTCCTCTTCCGGCCCTTCTATCCACATTCGCAAGGTAAATTTCTTTCGCTAGTCGTCTTTCATCCATCCTCGCTATATGTCCAAACCATCTAAGCATCCCATTTTCTACTTTTGTCACAACACCTTCTTTTACTCCACATTGCGCTCTTATATCTTCATTTCTTCTAAGAAAGGAATCCCTATCCCATAAAAACATTTATCAAAAGGCAACGAAAAGTCCTCTAATACACAGTGTTAAAGTATGGTGATATATCATCTAGTAAGGTAAAGTACGTGTTATCGTATAACTAGCCCTGACTCCCCTAAGATTTCTACACCGATCGAAGCCTCTCAGAAACGAGTGTATATCTTTCTAAAAGGCCAGTAATGCATTTTCGATCCCCATCTTTGATTGCTTGCTTTCAGTTGGCACGCTTGCTAGGGTTTTCAATAAACGTTTTAGTTTATTGATAGATGAGAAGAAACCCTAAGATAACAGTGGAGTAATAGTTTATTGATGTCACAAAATTATTTTGAATTTAATGAAGATTGTTTATTATTTACATTAAAAATTGTGTTTCACGAAGATCATATGTTTTTATTTTGCAAAAAGTAATATGAGATCATTTTCAGATTAAATAATCAATGTGTGCCATGTTGCTCTGAGCAAGGGTCTACTAATTCTTCATCGACTTCGGATTGCTGCCACTGTAACCAAGAGAACGGTAATATTTTTGATAGAAACGTAAATTAGAAACAATGCGTATAAAATGACAGAATAATGCTTAAATGTATGTAGACACATGTTATCATGTATTTACACATAATAAGTGCTATATTATACGATGATAATAGTGTCATCACTGAGTTGATTTTGCTAGTTTCCAAACTTGAAGATAGTGGTCCGCCACCTATATTCGTTTAGCCAATGGCAATTAGCTAGCTAGGCAGCCTCATACCAAGGCAACCCTGAGTGGAGGTGGTTGTGCCATCAATGTAGTAGCCGCCTAAGTCTTGGCCTACGTAAGAAGAGGCGCTATTTTGGTTTATCTTGCGCAATGAAAATTCTTATTTTTAGAAATATAATTGTTGAGGACGCAATCCGCGTCGACATAAGGGTCGTGGTGAGTGACGAGGGTTGTCCGTCTCAGCCCCCGCTTCGTAACCTGCGGTTCCCACGGCTGCGTGGAATGCGCGACACAGTTTAGTGGAGACCACTTAACGTCGACTGTTGAGGACGTAATTCACGTCGACATAATGGTTCGTGGTGAGTGACGATGGTTGCCCGTCTCAGCCCCCGCTTCGTTGCACCTGCGGTTCCCATGGCCGCATGGAATCAGCGAGGCCAGTTTGGTCGAGACACTCATCGAGACGAGTACACTCGACGTTAAGATTTAGTTAACAATTTGACCAGTTTGGTCGAGACACTCAGCGAGACGAGTACACTCGACATTAAGATTTACTTAACATTTTGGTTAAGAATTAATTAAGTGCATAAAACTAGTAACTCTGTAAATCCTGTAAATCATTTGTAATCATTTGTACACGAACTTACATATCGACGCAAAAAAGCGAAAATGTTGTAAATGGCATAGATGTCAAAATTTTTTATTACATATTCAGATAAGAAAAAATACTGCGTCGAATGTTCCGACTCCCACAGCTCACGACCAATAGAAAATTTTGTACAGCGTTAAAACTGAAGATTATTAATGGAGGCGTTACTTTGCGGAAATCCATCACTATGTGAACAATAAACAATAACACAAAATTGATAATGTGTGTTTTTTGTGCTGGATGAAGTGGGTTTATTTGGAACTTAAACCAAAAACTTACCGAAAATCGGCCATCAATTCTCCACCCACCAACCACTATACACAACACCAAACACACATTACCACTTTTCCATCTTGTAAACGAGACGTGTTTCGCCCCAACACGAGGTCGTCAGGTATATTATACTCTACAGGCATCTTCAGGTATAGTAGACTCTACAGAAGACAATCAATAAGTCTTCCGTAGAGTCTACTATACCTGAAATAAATCCACTTCATCCAGCACAAAAAACACACATTATCAATTTTTTGTTATTGTTTTGCTTGTCGCGGATCTTAGCTAAGTAAAACTCTTGACTATCCACATGTTAAAACTGAATGTTTTTGAGTGATCAGATAGAATTTTTTCAGAAATCTTAAAAGTTTATTTGGCTAAGGTGGTAAGTTTTCATTTTGCGGTTTACTACATTTTCGCATTTTTGCGTCGATTATACTCGTGTATTTCATATTTTTCATTTCTTATGTTATTTAATCCTGAAATAACAAAAATAATTATCCAGGGGAATGCATTAACTCGTCCGTGGCGGGTAAAAGACGCATAGCGGAATGGGGCGCGTTGCGTGCAGAGACAAGCGTTCAAACCGCTCCCAGCGTGGCGTCTGTCACGCTCGTCGTGTGTGTGGCTGCTGCCGCCATATTCTTCGCGGTTCTTGTAGTGTTGCAGGTAGGTATTGAGATCGTGGTTTTTTTGATTGTATGGCAATTAGTTTCCTTGCGATATATTATTGCTGAATTCGCTGAAATTGGAATTTTTGATAATATAGTTGATGGGTTTATAGTGTTTGTTGATTTATGTTTTTGGTACTGCAAATCAATACGGAATAGTTTATGTAAATAATCTCCTGAGATATTATTAGTATATCCTACTTCTACTGCCAACATAATATTATTAGTATATTCACTTTATTTTTACACATTGTATATTAATACAACAACGTTGAAGTATGTACAAATTGTATGAATATTTTTTTTTAATTTACACTAAAGATTGATTTGCACAAGAATAAATGATTAATACGATATTATCGAGTTCTAGTTTCATCTGATATATCGTACATTAGCATGTAAAAACAGATTTTAGTCACACATTGTTTATATTTGCCGTATAATTCCCAACATTGATAAACTCCTTATTTTCTTTTCGTGGGTCTCAATGATGTGTATACATTCAGTAATAAATCGGTCCTATCTTATGGCAACTGTGTCATTTCATACTTATTAGATGCGTGTAGGATAAGTAGAGGATGGGACGAAGCGAGTATGCGAGCAGGTTTTTAGTACCACAACGTCCACCTGAGTAATAAAAACTAATCTGCAATCTCTCGGTATCCAGCCGTGAAAATATTGTTCCTTATAATAATAATATTAATTATTATCATCTATTATATAAAGCTGCATTACCACTCACTGGCATATTATTTGGGAAACTGTAAGAGATTGAGGGTAAGTTTCTTCTAAAGAAATGTTCGGATATGGCTATGAAAATTATTCGACGGCCCTACCCGAGCCGTAATACCTACCGCAGTCGCTCCCGAACAAAAAATAGTGACAAGTGCGAACATATAGCGGGGGAAGGGGAATGCAAAATGGCGGTAAACAAGATGGCCGGTATACAAAGCTAAAACCGTCATTAATGGGCCGAAACGCTTGCGTAGCTTTGAGAAAAGCTAGTAATAATAATAAAGGTGTAATATTTACTGCTAACAAACTATTATTTTTCTAAATATTTCTTATAATAAATGCGTTATATCGATTTTAATATTTGACAGATACACAGTTCACGCCGACCGAAGACCAGAGCTCGCGGTATGTTGTATACTCCGATCGCAATAACTGATGATGGAGAGGTAGCCGTGACCAACACGAACGTTGCTCGGAGCGAACACGAAAACGAACACGAACCTCTACTCGAACATTCCACAAAATGCGCTCTGTGATCCTAGACGTAAGTGACCGTCCCGCGGAGATTCTACTTGCACAATTCAATTTGGTGATACTTTAAATTGTACTTTACTTTTATATCAAACGACGCACCTAAACAACGTAGAATTATTTGTCGTTATGAGTTATGGTATTAATGGACAACGTGGGTTAAATTATTGACAGTTCAAATATTCCTAAGCGTTTTAAAAACGTGCGTTTTTATTTATAAGTGCGTGAAATAAACGCTCACTATCTTAAACTACTTTTGCTTTATTCATTTGGGAATGTGTTAATGAGCGCATTTTTTTAAAAGGGGGATATGTATCACCAATTTAATAGTGATGAATGTATGTGATGTCACTTTGTAAAAATAAATATGAATTCGGTTAGGGACAAGTCGCCTCGTATTCACGGGAAGTGACAGTTAGCATTAAGTTGTTGAAGTGATGTTGGTCGCAATTTCCTAGGGATTGGTATTTTTAAGGAGGACCACTGTAAAATTGAAATTATTAGGTCACAATTTTTTTATAGCCAACTGTCAATCTACGTTTATTTGTTGAGAGCACTGTAACAATATTATTTATTATGGTGATTTTTATATTTTTAACAATATTATTTATGATAATAAATACTACAATGTGATTTGTCTTTTATATTTTATGTAACTTATTCTCAATTTCGTAACTTTTGTCAATGTATATTCTTTATTAACTTTTAAAAATATTAGTCATCTTAACGAATAAATGTAAGGTTGCCAGTTCACAAAAGAAAAAACACTAGTTATTTTGTATTTCCATATGTAAATGTGCAAATATATACCAATTGTGTAATATAAATAGGTGTAAATTGTAAGTATGAACAAAAAAGTTCTGACAACTGCGGGGCGTTGGCTCCCGAATCCGTATTATTGTGATACGGGCGATATGATCTAATGTCAAGGTTTATGGTTCACTCGCTAATGCTTGCGTCAAAATGGCCACAAATTATATAGTGTTGCCATTATTGTTTACTTTTGGATTAGTGGGGTACGAGAATATCACAGAAGGAAACAATCATGCTATTGTAATTTTGTTTGCTGCTATACTATCTTTTATTTAAGGTCTGCTATATATTTTTTTATTTATATATATTCTACATCGTACGTTGTTTGTTTAATACATTAAGATTTTAAATCCTCTATAATTTATTCCTTCTTCATATATGGACTTTCATGCTTTATTAAAGGCAGATAATGCATTTCTGTATATTACTATAGTATAGCATATGTCCATTTTCTAATTTCCAAAACGCAATTACTTTTCATAATTTATTTAGTTGCAATGCTAAATATTGAAACAATGTAAACTGGCTTATTTCATGCTCATGGATATAAATATACAAGTAAAATAATACATGTACTCCTAATATTATATATCTATTATCATATATATCATGTATCTAACATTTAATTTTACTAGATTAATCATGGAGTGTCCGCAGATTCTTCAAATGATTAATTACTATTAGAATGATTGTAGAAGTCTTTTTATTTTTCTTTACTGAATTTAAATATATATATATATATATATATATATATATATATATATATATATATATATATATATATATATATATATATATATATATATATATATATTGTTTTGTATACACTATTAATATTAAAGTACTGTTTCTCTGAAAAAGGTAATGAAGGCAGCAAACATTATTAATATATGCATAATGTTTTAATAGAATTTTCCATTTCTATTTTCTACAATTTCATTTTATTTTTTTTCTTCATTTCAATTTACTTTGTAGCCAAATTTATCTCTTTTCCTTATCAATTAGGCAACCCAACCGCATGGACTTTAATTATAGCTATGGTTTCAACAAAAAATGCAGAAACGAGTCTGGTTTTAATACATGATTCATGCTTGTATAATGAACTCACCAATTAAACAGAATATGTATTGAAGCGACGCATTTTTATTAAATACTATTAGGAAAATACCAAGCCATAGTTAATGCCAGAAATAATTCTCATATAATCTGTATTATTAGTTCAATATAATAGATAAAATATACTCTTCAAGAAATAAGTTATAATTCTTCTTTAAATTTACTTTAACTAATTTTTTATTCATAATATAGTGATTAGTTCCGAAAGTTACCATAAACAATTTGTACAATACAATTTCAACGGTATCAAGTGACAGGCAATAGAATATAGATTTTATTTAGGCAATCTTTATATTTAGTTTTTATAATATATTATACTCCTTGTCATTACTTATATCTTTATTTTTAAGTAGAAAAGCTTTTAAGTAGAAAGTCTTTTGCTTCTGTTAAGTAATTGGCTACAGATAAAAAAGGTATTATGATGATCAAGCGACACGCTGAAATTGAAGCCTATTACGTAATGAAATTAATAGAATATTTTTTAGTTTTAAATCAAGTTTTTTACAACTTCATTCGAATCTTCTTATATTAGTAGTTCAATTCTTATCATACATTATTTGTTATATATCGACGAAATCAAGGAGCGTCAAAGCATGTCACAATTTTTACAAACGTTGCAATTATGTGATTATTGTTACAATCGATATTTCGATTGTATGTAAAAATATCTTTTCCATTTAATTGTCATCTTTAAATCTGAGTTTTATCATCAACTTTATCAAGTACCATCACAAATGTATATAAAAATTAGATATTGTTGAATTGTTCATAAATTAAATATATTGCCAATAATTATAATGTATCTCAGTAAATTAATGGAAGAGGAATTGGATATTTTCGATTACATTTTGTCAATTACATCGTTGAAATTATTTTGCAGTGTCTTAAAAATTTTTATAATTTTTATCATTTTTCTGATTTATTATTTTTATTTACTTAGGTTTTAGTTGAAAATACTCTTGACATCTGATATAATAAATATCCTAAAAAGGGCTCTTTTTAAAATATATTTCAATATCATTTTGAATGAGTTTTGCTTGTTACTAAATTTTGATTTTCGATACTTGTATTGCAGTTTTCTATTTTGTTCTAATGGGATTTTTAATTAATGATATATTTTTGTATGAAACGTTCTTATGTGTAATTCATATTTATAATAAAAGGAAGTCTGTGTTATACAATACGTTTTATTTAAACCTTGGTCATCCTTTTAAAAGTTATTCGTTATAAAAAACGTATAACATATACAGGTGTACTTGTAGCAATGTAAAAAAAAAAATATTCCAGAGATATTTGCAACGAGTATTTTGGAAATATATTTCCGCAATAGTACAGAACACTGTATTATACGTGGCAGAACTCATTGAACTAAAACAAGCCGTGCTTTACGTTACTCAGTGCCTGCGTCACAAGTCAGCAGTATTACGAGCGCCAGATGGCAACAATGAAGAGAAACAATACTTACTTTATCACTAAATGACGCCGTAACATTTGAGCGATATTACGAAGTTGGAACTGTAAAACACTTGCTTATTTCAAACTCCCTTTTCTATTGAAATTGTGATAGAAATAAATGAATTGCTTACACAATAGTGGTCTCAGACAAAGCAGCTTATTAAATGTAAAGCTTTTCTGTTTTTCAACTTTATAATATCTACATTGTATTGTTACGGGCCCACTCAAGCATTTTCTAATAGTTACTTTATCGGTATTATATTTTTTTTTTAGGGATAGGAAAGCAAACGAGCAGGCGTGTCACCTGATGGAAAGCAATCAACGCTGCCCATAGACATCCGCAATACCATAGGCAGTGCAGAAACGTTGCTGGTCTTTAAGGAAAGTGTCATTATGGGAGGGGGGAACCTCTGGAACACATGCGCTCATCGGACGAAGCGCGGTAGCTAAGCTACCACTCAGACGCCGGTTATCTGCGGGAGTGTAGTACTCCGCAGGGCGAGCCGGCCCATTCACGCTACGGACAAATAATATGCCATTTTTGGCAAATTATTCGTTTGCAGCGTCGCTCTGCCACTGTTAACAGTTAATTGCTATAGTGTGAGAAGAATAAATTGTTGAAGAAATCTTGGGTACAAGATATGAAGGAGTGCCCAGAGATAGCGAGTGTTTCGGAATTGTTTCGCTGGGCTAAAGGCAAAAAAAATTGCGCTGAATTGGCTGTTCACATTCACTAGGGAAGAAAAGAAGAAGAGTTATAAGCTTGTAATTAATTGTATTATAATCAAAAAGATTGGCTATTAGTCTGCTTTGACGACTCAAATAATTAAAAAACCCATTCAATAAAAAAATTTTATTATAATAATATAATAAAATTTTTTTATTGAATGGGTCAACTACTTAGGTTCCTAACCCTTTCTAGACTACTTTTACCTTTTATAGATCTTTATGAGAAAAAAAAATTGAATGAACCTTATTACTAAATAGTTAATTTAACCAATTTTAACGGCTAAATAATTTTTTTTTTCGTGAAAATAGAGGTATTTCACCCCACCATTTGCCTTTGGCCCCGCTACCGCACGTTTATGCCACGTCCTTTCTAGTCGTCTTGAAAACGTCTTTCAGTGCAGTAGTGAACAGTTTCGGGGATATGACATCCCCCTGTCTCACTTCACGATGCAACTGGAAGTACTTGAACGATGTATCGATGATCTACCTGGCACCGCTGGAAGGCTTCCATGACAGCCCTGGTTTCACGGAAATAAAAGGCCCTCTTATAGTCCACAAACGGGCTCTTTCATTTGTTTTCTGTGCAATCTGCTACACTGTGTAAATGATCTAGTCGACACCTAGCCTGCTTTGGAGGTTGATAATCGAGAAATCTTTGCGCGAGTCGATTGGTGTTGACCCTGGAATACATCTCGGTCCTGAGCCATGTCTGTAAATACAGACATGGCTCAGGAGCATGGACAGGACCGAGATAGGGCTATAATTACTGAGTAACGTCGTACCTCCTTTTTTGTAGACAAGAGGACTACTATACTTGAAGTAATACTTTAACATATATTTGAACAAATACTTGAATTCGTTCAAGTAATTGAACACATATTGGAACAAAATATTTCAACCAATACTTGAACTTGAAAATATTTGAAAAAAAAAAAAATTTGAACAAATATTTGATAAAAGTTTAGTTTAATTAAAAGTTTAATGTTTGATCAAATGTTTTTTCAAATGTTTGTTCAAATATTTGATCAAATGTTCGTTCTAATGTTTGATCAAACGTTTGATCAAATATTTGATCAAATATTTGATCAAATATTTGATCAAATATTTGAACAAATGTTCGTTCAAATGTTTGGTCGAATGTTTGTTCAAATGTTTGATCAAACGTTTGATCAAACATTAGAACGAACATTTGATCAAATATTTGAACAAACATTTGAAAAAACATTTGATCAATATTTGATCAAATATTTGATCAAATATTTGATCAAACATTTGTTCAAATATTTGATCAAATATTTGATCAAATATTTGATCAAATATTTGAACAAATGTTCGTTCAAATGTTTGGTCGAATGTTTGTTCAAATGTTTGATCAAACGTTTGATCAAATATTTGAACAAATGTTTGATCAAATATTTGAACAAATGTTTGTTCAAATGTTTGTTCAAACATTTGATCCAATGTTTGTTTAAATATTTGTTCAAATATTCGTTCAAATATTTGTCTAAATATTTGTTGAGGTATTGTTCCAATATGTGTATTTGATCAAGAAATCCATGAAAAGCTTTAGGGGGCGGTGCCGCCCACGTTGGGAACCTACGGTGTAAGATCAGATAGGATCAGCGGCCCTAGAGATATATTTTCTACTTTTCATATCTAAATAGGTGCTAGAGAGCTATTAGTATTTTTGAAAATTGATTATTTCGAAAACTATGAAATTCGTTAACTGTTTGTTATCGAAAAAAACAGTTTTTCGAATCAACGAATCAAAAATCGTTTTTTTTTTGCAAAGAAGAGGAAAGAAGAAATGCAAAACAACCTTTCTTATATCTTTATATCCTTTGCAAAAAAAAAAACGGGCACCTTACAGTCATTGGCTTTTCCATGGATAATATAATATTAATATTTTTAGTAGCTTAGATGACTTACAATTTCTATTTTAGAATATTTTTTAACACTTAAATCTTAGAATCCGGATTTTGCTCAATGTAAACAGAAGTCCGTGTGAAAATGAACATTTTTATGGGTAAAGTAAAATTAAGGCTACGAGTATTTTTATGGTACTTTAATAAATAAACCAGTTTTTATATTATAATTATGACAACAATGTATAGCGTATTTATCAACTGTACACAAAAGTATCATTATATGGTGAAACGTTCGAAGAAATGTTTTTGATGCCTTACTGACTCCTCACCACTAAGGCAATTGGTTGTCAAAATGTTTATATCGATATCAGATTTAAAGTTCTTTGTATGTTTCCGAGTATATTATGAGTTCGTTGCTGTTGCGTATCGATTTATTTGAATTATTGTTTTTTTTTAGTAGGAGTACGCAAATGGACAAATGCGTGACCACCACTCTTTCTTGGTAATCAATCTCTGTCACTTATAGATATCTTCAATATTAGGGACTTATCAAATGTTTTGTCTGCCTTTGGTTTGTTTATCAGTAAAGGAAGCGTAATATGTATAATATATTGGCAATTCGATCAATCTGATCTAAGGAATAAGGGAGGGATATGAAGAGGATTGTTTTTCCAGCTCTTGTTTCTATTGACGAAATATATGTGTAAGTATAGGTGTTATTCTGATGCCGATCATTTGAGAAATTATAATAACACTTGATATTTATGTAGGTGGTCAATGCTGCAAATAAACTTTAGTCGAAGCTCCTTCCACTTACACAACAAGCTTGCCCAGGGCAGATTGGCTGAGCACCTCGAATATGAACATGTAGATTATATATACATATAATATTTTTATCTCGGTGAGAGGAATCAAATCCGCGACTATTGATTTCGAATGCGGTAGCTTTGCCACTTGGCCAATTAGCTCGTCATTGTTTTACCTACCATATAAATGACATCTTTATATAAATAAATCCTTCTATGGCTGGACAGATTTTGATGAAAATTTTTGTTAGATGAATGGTTAATAAAGAGTTAGATGAATGGTTTAGATTCACATACACGGTAGGTGGCGCTGAAATCGGGTTCTAGGTTGTTTTTTTTATTTTTAGCATAGGACAACATCGGCCGGGTCCGCTAGTTTGATATAAATATGAAGTTTTAAACTTAAGTAAGACAAATTGTTGTAAGAAAAAAAGAATCCAGAATAAAAAGGGGTCTCGTAATTCAGAGCCCCAAAATAATTAAATTAAAGGCAATATGGCTGCCGTAGACAACCGCAATGTACGGTGTATTAATATTCTATTCAGGGACGACAACTTTAATCAAATTATGTGAAGGCCAAGGGCGAGCTAATACGATTTGCTGTCGAACTTACAAACCATAATTTGCAAATTGAAAGTGAAGTAATTGCTTGTATAGGTCTTATTGTGGTACCATTCTATAGTCGGTACTTGTACTGTTATTATATATACAATTACATTACTATGTATCAAGTGATATATCTTCATATCTACTGATATGTAAATACATAACTTGTCTCGTTAACGCACTATTAAAACGTGTCATTTGAACGGCAGCCACGGTTAACTGAACATCACCGTGACATTCGCTCTCGAGACAAAGATAGCAATATATGTCTATCTTGTCAGCACTGGATACACTATTAGGTCCTATGTAGCTAATAATTTTAAAAATTAACCATGCGAATCGAATGATTCGATTCCCGTTTTGGGAAAACTATTTGTATGCTCTGGAGGTATTTAATCCAAATTTGTTTATCTTATATTATTTAGGGTCTGCGAGAGCAAAGCGTTTATATTTTACATCATACGTAAATATTTTACATTTATATATTTTACATTATAAGTTCACTTATTCGTTATATTTATGTTTTCTTTTTTTTCTGGGATAGGTGGGCAAACGAGCAATCGTGTCGCCTGATGGAAAGCAATCAACACCGCCGTCGCCGGCCCTTTAGGTGTGTAGGCTTGTTTTTAGATGTTTTTTTATGTTTATTCTCAATGTACATTTATTTGAGACTGCAACCTCAAAAGCCTAGCATGTATTCAATTTATCATTTTTTATTTTTCATTTTTCATTATCCAAGTTAACATTGTCAGTTAAAGCATCGAAATGAAGTTAGTTATATCCTTAAGCCTCCCTACATATATGTTTAATTTGATTGAAATAATATAGATCTTTCAATAACTTTACATTCTCATTCTCTGTGTTTGTACGGTATATTGACTGTGGAAGGCAATGGAGTGTAACTCATCAAATAATAAAATTGATAATATGTTTTTATTTAGAAAAATACATGTAAATACTGGGTTGTACTAAAAAGTTATAGAATATATAGGTAGAGTTATTGTACCGGACTAATACTTAGGGTTCACAATTAAATCCAATCTTGTGCTATTCCAAACATTGATCTATTGATTCTTATTTTTTGTTTTTTAATATGGATGTTGAATCAGTTTAATATATCATGATACAAAGAATACATACAATACACAGTGGCGGTATCTATTGATACATCAGTGAATTAATACAACTTTAAATGTCAAAAGAAAAAGATAAGTACAAATTAATCAAACAATAAAAACTGCAACAATTATTTTTAAGTTGCTGCTGAAAAATAGTAAGGGCTCATTTAAAAGGCTTCCTGCTAGTATGGCGGTCATTTACGTAGAATGGATCGTATCAAGCGACATATACTGCCAATATACGTACGTTAGTGCCGGCAGTAAGACCAGAAATACGCCGAAAATATGTATAAAACTCGAAATATTTGCAACTGCTCGGATCCTGGCTTCGATTTGGTTTCCAATCGGATATATGGGGCGCAGCAATATGCGGTCAGGTTAGGCTTTGTCTTGTTGTTGTTATTTTTTGAGAAATTGAGATTTAGAGATCAATAGACTTAGTACAGCGGTGAGTGGTTATGTATTTCTACCAGCTAATAATAATAAAACATTTTTATTGCCTTAAATAAGTATCTGATACATTTATAAATTGGACGAAAAGAGAAGAACCTTTTGTTACAATTCCCTTGTAGCGCTGGTTTTCAGCCACTCTCTTCCCGCTGGATATAATGCGGGAGGCGGACCTGGAGTAAAAGTCTCCGAATGCCGTGTCATATCGTTTTCTTCATATCATATAATTAAACTCTCATATGAAATACGTAGACACTTCTAGATGTGTGGGGTTGTGTGTGTATGTGTGTGTGTGTGTGTGCGTGTGTGTGAGTATACCTTTCGGTGTTCCACTCGGTGTCTCTTGATGATGGAATGGAACTAGAGACTTCACTATTTCCTAAGCCTTGGTGTTGGTGAACACGATAGGCTGGCTCTTTTCCACCGCCCAAATTTTTCCCTGCGAATAGGGAGTGTAATTTTTCTTCCCTATAAAAAACATAGGTCAAGGTAAAATAATAAATGTTGTGTTTAGATATTTCTATGTTTTACTAAAGCGGATGGTTGATGACACTATAATTCTGGTATTACAAAGGTTAATAGGCCGGAGTGCGACAGATGGCGAAAGTTCCGGAAACGAAACAAGCTGTATCTTTATTACCGAAAAGCTCTATAATTTCAGGATAAAATTGGCAAGAGGATTGTCCTTGTTTTATGAAAGAATATATAGTAAAAAAAATGTGAATACCACATTCTTACAAAATATCGGCAGTATCCGTACTGGGATAAATATACACATGTATGTATGCATGTATGGCCTATAGATATGTATTTATTCGGAGTCTGTTTATGCCGCTAATCGACATCGAACACACACACACACACACACACACACACACACACACACACATATATACACACATATACACGTGTGCATATAAACGTATAAACACACATATACATATCATACATACATACATATGACTTAATCGAACTATTAAACACACCCACAATTAAACAATATAACTGATAATAATATAAGGTCATGAAAATGAAATAAAAACACAACGTCACTGATGTAAGTTGGCGGGAAAATTCCAAAAAAAATTATAATAGCTGTACGTTATTTTGATTTCAGCGCCATCTTGCGGTCTTGAAACTTGATTTTTGAGCGGCATGCACAATGAAGTCGATGTTGAAATGTGCTTCATTACAAAGAAACGGAATTAAGAAATGAATTAAATTCAAAGTTTTCTCAGACATATTTTCTTTTTATTGGTAAATTGTTTGAACCCACAACAAGTGAACAGCTCGGGCGTTGGCTGTTTGCTTTAGTTTTCTTGCAATTTAATTACAGCTCTACCCTAGTTGCCTCTACATTAGAGAATGTATGAGTACTACAAATTCACAAAACGTTTTAATTAAGAAAAAAATATTTTTAGCTTAAAAATAAAACCCTTTTAATTTCAAATATTTATCTCTATGAGGAAATCGAACCCGCGAGCCTTGATTCAGCAAGCGAATATCATATTTCGTCATCGCGCCATTTCAATCGTTGTAGTTTAATTTATTTTCTGTCATAATCTTTTAACTTTGGTAAATAAAAACTTGAACAAAGAGAGGCAAATGGTTTTATTTGCAAATAAGTGTGCTTGTTAGTTGTTATGTATAGACTCAGCTGCACAAAGACTCGGAATAAACATAGTTATTTTAGATTTGGTAACAAATTTATCTGGATAATAAGAACGCAAAATAAAAAGATTTAATTTTTACAATGAATATTTTTATTTAAAAAAACATTATTCTTATATATGTATATATATGAGAGTTTGTATCTTTCATTGAACCATTTCCTAGTACATTATACCATTATATATACGTTGAAATGGTTAACAAGAATTCTATTCTATACTACCAAAAATTATTGGCACTTTTCGAAAAAAAATCTCTTAATTTTCTTGCAACTTACTACTTTTTTCATTATGTTATATTTATATTACATGTAAATTTTATATATGATACAGAGATAGAAATTTAAGGAAAATATGTTAAATGAAAAAAATATTATTACCGAAGAATATTATTATACAAACACTGAATTATTTTTTATAGCAATATATTCAAAACTCGATGCGCCTTTTATCTACCTAAAATATTTTTATTTCCAAATTTGAAATAACTATGTTTGAACAAAATGTTTGCACAGCTGACTTTATGCGTAACATCTAACAATCCCTCGTCTGCACAAGCGAGACGCGAAAAATATATTACAGCAAAAGTTTTTATCGGATTTTTTTTATAGGCTTACTCAGTATTAGAGGCAGACTTTAAAGTTATGTTCTTCTAACATTTAAATACTATTTATTTTCAATTTTTCTATTCAATTTACAAAATACAAAACATGATTTGACATTCCCCGTCTAGGCGGAGTGATGATCTACGCAGGTGGTTTGTAGAGAAAAGATGCGTGACGCCGAAGATTGGGCTAGGCGGTCCACATTGGGTGAGACTTATATCCAGCCGCGAACTGCCGTGGGCTGATATTGATGATGATATTTTTGGAGTAGTAGCTCCACCTCAATAGTAACGTTGCAGATGTTTATTGACGTATATATCAGTGGTAATTACTTACCCATGCTTACATCATCGAAATAAATAAACAATGTATTTTATATATATACTCACACAGAGATTATGAGTATGACACGTTCGCTGCCTGGAGATCATTAATTCTTATTAGAGGGGTTTCTAACATGGAACGGGCGTGTTCACTGAAGTTATTTCTTTTCTTATTTCGTACTACTTCAACGATGGAACACGGAAAACTATCATAACAACTTCTTTTAAATGAAATATATATTTTTTATATGTAATAACACTATTATTACACATAAAAAATACACAAGAAATAAAAGGAAATAATCGACGACAGAAAACGTATTAGCTGTGAGTAAAAAATTACGTATTTATAATTATACACCATTTTAATCAGAAAAAAAACTGCGTCGAATGATCTCGTTGTTTCTTTTTGTCATTTTTTATTTCTTTAATATATAAAATTTAGAAAACGACTAATACTTCATTTTCTACATACAGCAAATACGCTTTCTGTCGTCGATATTTTCATCATCTTTAATGATCATGTGATGACAATGCAATGGGGAAATGATCGTTTCAAAAAGTGTGGGAATTCTTTAAATGGCAACACTTTAAACTTGCAATTCTCCACAAAAGTTGGCTTTAACGCACCTGCTCGTCAATAACGTTTTCCTAGTTACGATGGTCGAATTTTTAAAGCTATGTCACGTTTAACGCAGTCTTTGAACGGTTGCAACGGTCTCCTAACCTGTCATTTTGCAGTCGTTACTGCGCCCAGAAGAACACACGAGAGAACTCCGCCCTGCGCACTTGCTCAAGTCAATGCAGTCACTATATATCCTTAGATTTAGAAAATACAGTAGCTCCCCGTAATGTCGAGGAAGGCTAATTTTAGATTTGGTATATAAATGGGTTCAAAATTGAAAAAGCAGCCATATTGTGCACGGCTAGGATAGTGAGAAGTTTCCTTTTCGTGGATACCTAAATTCTGCGTTGGCTTAGTTTATCCCGCTATGAAGGATTAATAACCCTAATAATATTATTATTTTATAGTGTTTTTTTATGTTATTAATATTGTTATTAAAAGAAAATTGTGTAATTAATAATAAATATTATTTTTAATTATAATTTTAGTTAAATTAATAATAATGACATTGCTTTATATAGTGAAGTGGGTTACAAAATAAATGACGATTTAAACGGTTTTGGCATCCATATTTGAACTAGATCCTCTCTTATTCCAACTAAATTTAATTGTACATACATTCACAGGACTAAGACGATTCATAAATGTACTGAATGTACAATTATGAATCGTGCTGTTCACTTTTATTAAATGGAAAATATACATACATGGGTATATATCTACCAGTGTGTATGTGCGAAAGTATTATATTAGTTTTGTATAAACCATTTTCGCAATCAGCCGTGTTTTATTGGTATTTTAATACATTACGATAATAAATATATTATACAAGAGAAGTAATATCTCTTTTTTTTCACAGCCATATATGTCCCACTATGGGTACGAGCCTTTCCATTTCTGGAGGAACGGAAATTAATCCACTACGCTTTTTCGATGCGGATTGGCGGGTAAAATATGCTGGGAATAAAGATCTATATGCTATACATATATTTATCTTGAGTAGGGAGGGTCAACCCGCAGGGCCGGTCCCGCCACTGAGCTAAGTGGTCGTCAAAATATCTTTATTTTTTATTTTTTTTATAGTATAGGAAGGCAAACGAGCAGGCGTGTCACCTGATGGAAAGCAACCAACGCCGCCCATAGACAACCGCAACGCCATAGGCAGTGCGGAAGCGTTGCCGATCTTAAAGGAAAGTGAAATTATGGGAGTGGTAGTGGGAATCGGAGTTATTATTGGTTTTATTTTATTCCCTATTATGTAATACGCGTCGTTAATTCAATAGAAATTTTAAGAGCTTATATTTGTTCAACTTACATCAATGTTAATGCTAAAACATGTTTACATTGCCAGAAGGAGTATATACTTGAACAAAGCTAAATATTTAAACACAAGATAGGTACGAGTACTACCAATATGTCTAGACGACTCTAACCGCTTAATGGATTGCGAATATTAAGTGCTTTTCAACGTTTATTCAAATATCTTATTTTATATTTGTTGAATAATTCAAATTAATGAAATATTGAAAATCTAAAATTATTGTAATAATTTATAAGTCAACAATATTGAATTAAAAATGGTTATTCGATACTTTGTTTTTAAGAATTTTTAAAAACACATTTGAATGATGAGTGAATTAGTTAAATTTATTTTAGTTTAGTAATTTTTAGAACTACGAAAATAAATAGTAATATTATTATTACATCTAGACGAGTCTAACCGCTTAATTGACTGCGAATTTGAGTGCTTTACAAGGTTTATTCGAATTTTTTATTTTGGATTTGGTAACCAAGTCAATTTAATGGAATATTAAGAATTACAATTGAAAAACTAATGATTAGTTGAATAATCAAAAATAAAATTAAATTGAATATTGACAGGTATAAAAATTGTCATCAGCAACTTCGTGTTTCATAAAATTTCAAAACCGTATTCTTATTCGAATGGCAAGTGAATTGGTCAAATTAATTCTAGTTTTAAAAAACTTTTCACGACTGATGCAATTGATTTATGGTCTTAAGTAAGGAATTTATTGTTTTTCAATAGTCCAACCAGCTAAAGCTTAGTTCCAAAAAAGCTTGGATGAATGCAGGATACGAACTTAAGACTTACAAATCGAAATCCTGAGTCTCCCAACTGAGCTATTGCTGAGTATTGTATGTCAAGCTATTGCTAGGCTTTTTAAAAAATGTTTCTTTTACATAGCAAAACAGGCAAACGAGCATGCAGGTCATGTGGTGATAAGCGATCCCCGTCGCCCATCGACAACTGCAACGGTGGACGCGTTACAAATAGGTTGCTTGTCTATCGTAGCGTATACACATGTCTTATCAATATTTCTATGTTTGTCCGACCAACTGAAGCAAAACAAGTTTCGTGGAAGTGGTCAGATTGGCTGCCGATCGCAACAAATGGAAGAACTTAACAAACCGCTGGGTGAAGTCTGGTGATTGCTATCTTTAGTTGTGAAGGATCGACCAGAGAGAGAAAGAGAGAGAGAGAGAGATGTGGTTATTTATTCGGGAACACATCACATCATTTCACAGACCAACTATGACAAATAATATATTTCCTTTGCCCCTCGTCAGTACAAGAAAGGAGCCATTGACAATTTAAATTATATAATTTCCTTTGCCCTTCGTCATTACAAAAAAGGAGCCAGTAACACGTTATGCAAAAGTGATGAAACTAATTATGAGTATTATTTTACTGCCCATATGAGTTACAAAGGCATCGTACTCCTTATTTAATTTACGAATGCGAGAAAAAGTGGGTAATCGCAACTGATAGAGATTACTTCCTTATCTTTTGCTTTTAACGTATTCCTGGAACCTATATTAAGGGGAACATTATGAACTAAATAATTTAATTTCCGTTATTAGTTGTGGCTCATCCTTGCCGTATTTAGTTACTTTGAAAATTTAACGAGTGAGTGATTTAATTAGCTACTGTGGATTATCTGTTTTTAAATTAATTGAGTTTATTTGAAAACTATACAAAATATAATACACAGATTAGCTAGTTCAGATAAACGTTTTATATTTATATATTACTTATAACTAACTTTACGCAGAATGCGTTGTATTGCTACGTAAAAAAATTCTTTAAAAAAATATTTTTTTGGTTAAGAACCTTGGCATGCAGAATAATTCACAAAGTTTCATCACGATTGTATGAACGATTTAGAAATGTATAGAGGACGAACATACAAACAAACATTCATGTTTAAAGAAATATGAATGTTTGTTTGTATGTTCGTACTTTATAAACTCGACGCGCCTTTTATCTATCTATATATTAAGATATAGATAACCATTGGTGCGTTTGTTAGTGATCATGCGTGTACTCTTTGAACGATTTCAATAAATAATTTATGTGAATATGACATTCACATAATATTTTGCTTGTACATGGCGTTGCATGGTGTTAATCATGGACTGGGGGAGCTCTTTGAGAGAGAGTCTTGGTAATGGGCTTAAGTACCATGATCTACCTATATCTGTTCAATGATGGAGCAGTTTCGAAGACTTGTCTGATCTGATATGATGTATTTTGTGTATGGGAACAAAAATACTGCCTTTTGTTTAAATACCATTGCACCGCGTGTAGTACTAACTAGTATTATACTATGATAGTTGCTAGTACTAGTAGCTCTGACGCCAAAAATCTGTGCAACATATTTACAAAACATGTGTTCGACATTCAGTCCTAGGAAAGAGTAGAATCGGTTCTTTTTCACCATTAGTAATCGCAAATATAATGTTCTCTTTTATGTACTCACAGTTAATTCAAAATGAGTTAGCCCACGCAATTTAAGTGAAAACTAAAAATTTATGTGAAAATTTTAATAATATTCTAAGGCATATTTAGTGAATTAAATCTTTGCAATTTACCACGTTTTCTGAGGTGTCGGTAAGTATAATTATGCGCAATATAAAATTTGACGTCGTTTAATACTGCTTACATCCGGCTTACATCGTTGCGTTGAAAGGACAAACCCCGCGAATACATTAAGGACCTTTTGATAATTATATTTGATAATCAAAATGACGCACGCGATTCAGCTATCATGGCCGTAATCTTTGCAAATGGCCTATATGAATTAGTTTTCATTTTCAAAATATGCTTTTTTTAAGTAAGAGGAAAGCGAATGAGCAAATGGGTCACCTGGTAAGCAATCATGGGAGAAAGAAGGATTTAACGTGGTGAGAAAGGAGGAAGTTAAGGTTAAGGGAAAAATGGTGAGCCCCTGGATCTCTGCACTCATCATATTATATAAAACGCAATAACTTGGATAAATGCTACCACTAAACGCCGATCTTTTGTGAGGATGTAATACCACCCCAGTCGAGCCAGCCCATTGTGCTACTTGAAGGAGAGGTCAATGTTTCTGTTCTAACACGCAGGAAAGAGAAGCAAACAGCGCTGGCCATAGACATCTGCAGTAATAGTGACACTACACGTGCATCCCCTACCTTAGAGTAAGAAATAATAGAAGAAGAAGAAATAAATAATGGGACAAGTTCAAGGAAATAAAAGAAGGGGAAAGGAACCATAGTTCCGAATTTCTGCACTTATTATACGAAATGCTATCACTTACAAAGAAAAAAGGCTATCACTTAACTCCAATGTTCTGTGAGGATGTCATACTTCCCCGTTTCAGCCGATCCATCCATGAATAGCACTAACTATATTCAAATTAATTTCATTCATTTCATCTACATTTAATTGGTATCAGAATAATGTTTCTTACTAATAAAAATAATTAAAATGTTCACTTCAATCAATCAATCAATAGTCCGCGTCACAGCTGGACTAGGCCTTCCTCAAGACGCATAACCTAGCTCGACTTTCGTCTTCACGCATCTAGTTTAAAATATTCACTTAAATATTAAAAGAAATTGAGGTTAAATTATTTTAATTATTATAATATATAATTATATTGTGATAGAGTTACCATGAACAGTTGTTTCAGCAAAGTAAACACTGTAGCGAATGAAAATATCCGAAAAGATTTTAGATGAGAAGTTTATTTTGCACTCAGTTTTTTTATTGTACTACACACAATACTCTTTGTGAGGAAAATGCTTGATGGATCGGTACTGTAGAGGCCCTCCAGTTTTGATGGATTCATTTTGTTCCCTAATAACAGTTATTTATATTGGATCTCTCAGTCTACCTCGTCGAGCTTTCGTTAAGAAGATTAAAATCAAATTGCCTTTCTTGAAGTGCCTCCAGTAGTCCTTCATGATAATTGTAGTTATTTAAAAAATTACTTTTGCATTAATTTAATAAAAATATTTGGAATTATCATCGAATCGAAAAAGTAGAGATATTGATGTTTTGGCGTAGTTACATATATTTTATATTTATTAGATTATTAAAGCTTTATCATCAAGACTAGATCATCAAGATTTCTCTGTTTTTTTTCTCGTAACACGTAAATGTATTTTATAAGTATTTTGAATTTCTAGTAGATTATATTTCTAGAAGTACAGCATAAATTTTCGTAGATGTAAATACTTTTTACATCTACGAAAATTTGTAGCTAAAAATTCGTATTTTTAATTAATATTTATATATCACATGCTTTACTTTATAAAGCTATATGTGTTGTGCACATATAGGGTGGGCTAAATGGCCCAACATATAAGCTAATCACTAATTTCAGTTAGGAATAAACACTAACGTAAAAAATTAGTCAAGTAATAATACTTGCGTTACGTTTTTTTATTACCCATAATTACACTCAACGACACCTTTAAGTATTTGGTAGGGTATTTCACTTTCAATTAATCCGTAATCTTTTTTCATCGTGTTTGAATACGTATGAAGGTCAGTGGAATAATATATATATTTTTGTAAGTATAGTGGAATAATAAATATATTTTTGTATGTATATTTGTAATTGCGAAATGCACGCTTTATTAGTTTCGCTTGCGCTGTCGAAAAGCAGTAGTAAACAGTACAAATATTTATTTAGATGCGAAAATAGAACGCGCAGTCCTCGGCTGAGAAAGCAACTATTTTGCTATATGGGTCAACGAATTAGTCCTTAAAGATGTGTAATTTAATTTGCTTTTTTGACAGTGCAAGCGAAACTTATAAAGTGCGCGGCGCTTTATTAATACATCAGGATTACAACGAGCCACAAGCCCATCACTAACAATTGATTGACGAGTCATGGCCCAACACCAGTGACACACACACACATACACGACACTTCGTTTGTATTTTAATTTTCTGCCAATGTGAAACAAAAAAGCTACGCAAGTATATTTCAGCTATTGCACTTCTCTACTACTTCTTGAAAATACAACATAGGAGCTAGCCACACAAGTCTCACCTCATCCGTGTGAAGAAGCGAACAAGACATATTTCTTTAAGGCTTGCAACGCTTCTGCAATGCATATGGCGCTTCGGATATCCATGGGCGGCGTTGATTACTTTTCATTAGGTGACAAGCCTGCACATTTGGCTTCCTATCCAAAAAAAAAATTAAACAAGGGCGCTTTACTCGTACCCCTGGCGCTTAAATATGTATTTAATATTTTATTCAATTACGCGGTCCATTTATGTCATGCAGTTGGTTCAAGATCCTTCCAGTTTGAGTACTCTCTACCGTGAGCATATATTCACATTTCAATAAAATTCTGCTCAGTATTTTTCACTTAAGCGAGCTGTTTAATTGAGTTAATTTATTCATAGCTCTCACTATAACTGTTCGTGTCAAAATTATAGACGAAGAAAATATTATACAGAAAAATACCCAGAATCAGGATAATTAATATCGATAACATAAACATACTTTGTGCTCACGTTTCTAGAATTTTGTGTTTTTTTGCCTATGTCAAAGAGAATACAATACGACAGTTATAACAAAATGATTACAAGTTATATGTGGATCATAAAAAAGTTTTCATCAAAACTGTTTGTTTATATGATATATTTTTCACACTAAGGCGCCTCAAGGCGAGCTGTCAAGGGGAGGACGTATTAATATACAGTATAGAAATTCGTGTTATGCTTTGGTCTTTATTGAAGATTCTATTGGTTGGTTGGTATTTAAGATTCTAAGATTCGATTAAGATTTAGTTTAAACGAATTAACTGTTAGATTAGTTAGTCACCTATTATCATCTTTATCAACAGATAAAATGGATCAAAAAGAAAGGATTCATTTAAAGTCACCACGTCGGATAAATGGATTAATGACCACAGAGAAAGTCATCTCACACTGCTAAAACGGCTTGTCGATATATAGTATAGATAACCTCTAACTTATATTTAACTTTTAACATCAGAGTATTTTTTATATAGTAAGATGCACTGAGTCGAGTCGAGGGTGACTTAAAGGCAATCGGTGTGAGGGGCTGGAGGGGAAAAGCTAAATGAAGATTCAACTGGAAAAATTTACTGGACCAGGCTAAGGCCCATCCGCGGCTGTAATGCCTTGATAATGATGATGAAGATGCCCTGAGTGCATGGATGGATGAAAAGACGACGTCTTACACTCAAAAAGTCTGATACATTAAAACAGCTATGTATTAAATATTTATGTATCCAATACGATGGGCTTACACTCCACTAGAAACTGGATGGGGATAAATTGCACTAAAATACTGTTCTTAACGTATACACGCCAACATATTATTGAAATTACAGAGTACGTATTCAAATGTAACGACTCTCAAAGATGGCGGCATTGATAGCTGCATCGCGTGCGATACCTACATTATCAACTGCTATATCGGGATCGGTAAACGTATTTCGTAAGTGCTGGCTGCCCTTTGAAAATACTAATGTCAACCGATCTTAAGCTGAACTAAACTACGAAAGTAAAGTTTTGTATTACCTATAATTACATTCAAAAACCTTACTGCTTAATGTTTTTAAACTTTCTTATCTTAATGTTTTGCAAACAGCAATAGCTCAGTTGGGAAGGATAGCGTTTATGACCTGTAATTGTAAATTTATATTTTTTTCTAAGGAGGCGTTGATTGTTTTCCATCAGACGACAAGGTTGCTCGTCTGTCTCTCTATTTCACAAAGAAAAACGGTATCTACTTGAGTAAGAGAAATATTCTTATTTATAATTCTTACTGGATCTACTGGACAACAGAATTAAAACTGGAGCATTTGACACAAACATGGAAATAAAGCTGGAACATTGAATTAAAACTAATAAGCTATTAGAAATTATATAATAATTTGTGTGACGTCGGTCTAATTATTAGAATTCTAAAGTCCATATAACTGATTTTTACAGAAACAACGAAAAATTTATTTTCTTTCATTGTTTTAGACATTTTTATAAAAATTCTCCATTTTTCTCACTTAATACTTAGTATTGACATAAAAAAATACCTACCTACCTATTTTTATACGTAAAAAATAGGTAGGTAGGTATTTTTTGATGTTAGTACGAAATATTAATTTCATCGAATACGTTTTAAAGTTAGATGGTATCGAAAGTGAAAAAAAGTTCTGGTAATTAGACCGACGACATAATATTATGTGTAATTAAATTATACACAACTACTTCAAAGCTTTCACCTGATCAAAATGTACCCTTGTATATAATTCACACTACAAGAAATTGCGAGCACTGAATGGTGTTCAATTATTACTATTAAAGCTCTTATGTCGTGATCAATTCACTTGTACAATGATATTTAATAATTCAGTTGCGCTAGAGTGATTATTCCATTATTGAATTCTTAACTGTGTTATTGCCTTTGAAGAAGTCAACTTTTTTCGGATACATATGTGTATATTAACACGCCTGTTTCTCGTAGGCGTAGTCAGAGACCACAGATCTCCATTTGCTATGATCACGGCACAATGTCTTTGCTTTGCTTTATAGCATATTAGCATTTGCAGCTTGCTGGTTATAGTAACTTTTGTTCTGGCCTATCTTAAGAAGTTCTGCAATTTGGTCAAGGTATCTTCTCCTTGGTTTTACTGCAATTATGTTCTTCTATACATTTAAACAGTTAGTTGTTACCAACATAATTCTCCAAGATAGCAGACTGAAGTGGCAATGGGTTGGGCACGCTTGTCGAAGAATTGACAAACCTTAGATCTACTCGTAGTGCTGGAGTGCACAACGCGTCTCGGCAAACGGCTCTGTTAGATGGAGCGATGATCTTCTGGATGCGAGTTATCGAAGATCGGGCTAAATGGCGCACTATGGGTGAGGCCTATATCCACCAGTGGACTGCCGCGAGCGGATAGTGATACCTTTAAATAGTTAGTTGTTGCTGACATAGTTATCCGAGTTCGCAAATTGAAGTAGCAATGGGCTGGTCACGTTTGTCAAAGAACCGACACCCGTTGGAGTAGACGAGTGCTGGAGTAGAAACGACGTCATCATCAGGCGGCTGTCTGTTTATTACTCAATGGAACTATTTTATTTGCAGTATAGTCGGGGGAGATGTAGTTATGGTGATCGCGGAAAGGAAGTAGAGATGGGCAGGACATATTGCTTGACTGAAGACCTAGAGCATTTATTAGATTGCAAGGTAGACCACCTACGAGATAGAAAGACGATGTCTTCCGACATGTAGGATATGATTGGAAATCGATAGCTCAAGACCGACAGTAGCGGAAGAAATTGGGAGAGGCCATTGTCCAAAGATGGACATAAAAGAGGCTGTTATAGATAGATAGTTGGAGGAGAATTTGAGTGATACAGAATAACCAGAGTTCCAAAAACTAAATTTTTATTTTGTAAATATTTCAGGATTTGTATCCGGAACTCAGTCAGATGTTCTAACCACTGCACCTAGCGTTCAACATATCTGCAGTATGTGTACATTTGGCAAATTTTATTTTGTGTTTTCTTTTCTTTTTATAAAAAATTGTAGCGTTGTCCCTTTGATTGGGGGTACTTGTGAAAAAATGGGAATCTCACAGTCGAGGGTCGAGTTGCCTTTATAATGCTAATAGCCGAGCTATTTCTATAGGGGGCTATCTGTTGCTTTCCAACGAGTGTGAAATTGCGTCGTTCTGATATTAAATGCGACACCGTTTGTTTAGTATAAAAAACTAAGAACAATTGTTGCTATTTTTACACTTTAGTGATTATTATGAACGAAGAGCTATAGTAAGCTTATATTAGCTATTAGTAAGCTACAAAAAAGATACAATAACATAAGTCGTAATTACTTTGTTATTGTTCGCTAATCATTAAAAGTTGTAGACGTTTTCGACGGCATATAGTTGAACTTAAAAGTGGCCAATAATGAGGTTATGCGACGGGTAAAGTAGAAACGTGCATTTTTGTGACTATTCAATGTAGAAAAGTGCTAAACTGAGATACAAACCTCACTACAAAGTGGACATGACAAATAAAAATTGTCACTAATCGCGATGGGAAAGTCGCAGGCCAAAGATGAGATGTTAAGAGAAAGAAGACTTGGTCATGAAATATAAAAGAGAGGAAAGGGATAGCGAGTGCTGAGGAATTGTTTCGCTTTGCTAAAGGCTGTTATAGTTATGCCGAATTGGCTGCCAACCGTCGCTAGACAGACAAGCACTATAAAAATGAATAAATAAAATCTTGGAAATTGGCTGACTTTATTTGCTATTTTCATAGTACGTTCATACAATATGTTTAAAGTGCAAGGGAAAATATTGGTGCAGAATGTTGCAGCATACCAACGACCGCGGTGAATCTCGAGACGGTTTGTCTCGCAGAATTTTAATTTAATAATGTGTATGTTTACTGCGTCGCATATCACGTTCCTCCCTTCAGTCTTCTGTTTATATAAAATGTCCTTGGTTTGATGCGGCTTAGAAAATTTGTGTATGAAAATTGTAAGTGTTTGATCTTATTTGAGTATCATTTTATGTCAATGATGCTTCTCTAAAAACAAGTTCACAATCAACAAATGATTGCGCTAGCGGACTGTAATGGAAATTTGCTCCTGTGTGTTATTCTTTTTGTAATTTGGTAACAAGAGGAAATCGAACAATTCAGCCTTGAATGAGGATTGAGGCTAAAGGACTCGATTAAAGAAAAAAAATGACAAGGGGAAAATTGTAGAACAAATGGTATTTCTTTTATCTAATTGATTTTTTTTATGTAAGAAGAAAAACACCTGTACATGTTCAGACAATTCCAACGAAGGAAGCAAAAAATGAAATAAAATTGCTATCGTAAGTTTCCAGGGTCCCAGTTAAAGCACTGCATGGCAGGGACGAATGACCTCGTGGACTGGCGACTGTGTTTCACCAAGTCTCGCCTTTGTGGAACTGCAGTATCATTTGATAATTTTATAAATGTATTACGAAATGGAGTTAAATGTTTTAGTTGGATGTACTTTATTGTTGATAAGTATGCCAATGTTTTACTGTTGCTTTAACTGTTACTTATATCTTCTGCTTAGTCAGTCACTCTTGTGATAGTGGTCGTGGTCACGAGCCGGACGGGTTTTGTGCCGCCAGTATCTCTATGCGTCTCTATTTCTCTCTGTTCCTGACCTCTTGTGAGCATTCATGGATGGAAGTGTGAGTGAAAGACTTTATCAAGTCAGTCCATTTAGTTCGGAAGCGGCCCCGAGATCTTTATCCATATCTTTAATTTTATTTTAATGAACACATTATTACAATTTAAAAAGTGAGAATGATTTTAAGAAATATCTCTAACTATGAAACAAAATCAGGTTTTAGTTGTTCTTTTTTTTTTATATATTCATGCCTATCTTCCGCAGGGGTTGGAAGAGACCACAGAGCTCCATCCGCTACCATTCATTGCAGCGGCTCTCCATTAGTCGCTTTTCGCCCTCGTGAGAATCAGGACGTGACGGGTGGCGAACCACGTCGCCGTCATTTAGTCAACGAATTAGGTATATTAAATTCGTCTTAGTGAATCCCACGAGCCGCAAGGGAGGATAAAGGTCAGTCCCAGCAGAGCCCTGGATGCTGAGGTAGGGCACCATAGTACCCAGGGGAGCCCGATCCCGGCACGGTCGGCACGCTTTCGACTAGGCTCGCCCCTAGCCACGCATCCATTGGCACGGCAGACCATGGATTGGCGGAGAGGAAGGGAAAGGAACGGACAGGAAAGGAAATGCGGATTAGGGGGGGTTACCGGACTCGGAATAAATATTTATAAATCCATATATATATATTTATTCCAATGCGGGAATCGAACCCGCGACCATTGACTCCGTAGGCGGAGGGCCACGCCACTGAATCCGTCTGGTCTAATGGTCGTCTGGTCTAATTTTATTTTATGGACTAACGAATTCCGATAATTAGATCCACGACATATATAGCTTTATTTCTTTAAATAGATTCTATTTTATTCGTATTCTTTTTTCCTTTTTACACAAAATGACGGGGCTGCGTCCTTTTATCTTCTAGTACTTGTAAAAAAATGTCGAACTCCTAGTCGAGGGTCGGCCGGCTTTTATAATGTTAATAGTCGCGCTATTCTCATTCAGGGAATATCTGTCGCTTTCCAACGACTGTGAAATTGCTTCGTCCCCTTGTTAAGTGAGATATGGTTTGTTTAGTATAAACAACTGAGAATGATTGCTGCTATTTTTTCAAAGAAATTTCGAAGCGAAATTTAAAAACTCAGTAAGTATTGCGGTTACGATCTGAGGGCATGTGTTCGTATCTTCCATTGGACTTTTGATATGTATCATATTTTTGTAGTACAACCACTATTAGCGTAGCTGGTATAGTTCCTCCAATCCAAGGTCTGCCGTGCCAAAAGGCGCATGGCTAGGGGCAAGCTAAGTCGCAAGCGTGCCGACCGTCCCGGGATCGGGCTCCCCCGGTTACTATAGTGCCTTATCTCAGCATGTGGGGCTCTGCTGGGGCTGACCTCCATCCTTCCTTCCGGCTAGTGGGATTCACTATGATGAATCTTAATGTACCTAATTCGACGAAAAGCGACGGCGACGTGGTTCGCCACGAGGGCGAGAACGGAATGAACGGAGAGCCGTTTCGCTACGATGAATGTGAGAGGAAAGATGGATGAGTGTGAAGGAAGCAACAAAGGTGTGTTGCGATCGTTGCGGATGGAGATCTGTGTCTCTGCCTAATAACCCTACAGGGAGACAGGCGTGAGGGTATGTATATGTATGTATGCATAGTTAACAAGAATTATAGTATTATTAACACATTGCTAGTCTTTATTTTAATAACGATTCAAAAACCCTCAGGTATCTTACTCCAAACTTAGCCGAAATTCTCCACTGAGCTTCTTAAATCCCCAAAATCATACTATCTTTGCCAGGTTCAAATTCATACTACGGCCCTTTTCATCTTCAACGGTTGTCTATTCGATTAACTTGATTAGTCCGTGGGTATTTCAGTTTGCTAACTCGGCGAGCTATGTTGGTGACTTTAGTTCTCTGACGAGAACGAAAGAAGTCAACGACGTAATTGAAGCAATATGTTTCCATTTTATCGTGAAATATTAGGGTCGTAAGCTAATAAGGGTTTGTAGTATTTTTACGGCTGAGAACAACGAGTTATGGAACATGCCGTACACTTTATTATTGGCTTAACCGTTGTAGGTAGGAAGAAGTATTGCGTACATTTTGTTTGGAGACTGTACTGTAAACGAACATTATCGTACAAAGTGTAGATATACAATAAGTAACAGTTTCTTATACATAGTGTGTAACAATCTTTTCTTTATTACTAATGTGTCAAATGAACTCTACGAGACATCCTTTTTGTCAAACGAACTTTACTGAATATTCTTACCTTTATTATTAATATTTCAACTAAACTTTACTGGACATTCTTACCTGTATTGTTAATATGTCAACTAAATTTTACTGGACATTCTTATCTTTATTGTTAATATGTCAACTAAATTTTACTGGACATTCTTACCTTTGTTGTTATTATACCAACTAAATTTTACTGGACATTCTTACCTTTGTTGTTATGATACCAACTAAATTTAACTGGACATTCTTACTTTTATGGTTAATATCTCATTTAAATTTTAATGGACATTCTTACCTTTATTGTTAAAATGTCAACTAAATTTTACTGGACATTCTTACCTTTATTATTAATATGCCAACAAAATTTTACTGGACATTCTTACCTTTATTATTAATATTTCAACTACACTTTACTGGACATTCTTACCTTTATTATTAATATGTCAACTAAATTTTATTGGACATTCTTACCTTTATTATTAATATTTCAACTAAACTTTACTGGACATTCTTACGTTTATTATTAATATATCGAATAAACTTTGCTGCAGAAAAAAACATGACGCAGAATATTACAAATAACGGACTTCCCTGTAAGGGCCCCCTAGTTATTATCAATAAAGCTATAACAGTTCA
This sequence comes from Baronia brevicornis, assembly GCA_031353405.1. Taxonomy (NCBI): domain Eukaryota; kingdom Metazoa; phylum Arthropoda; class Insecta; order Lepidoptera; family Papilionidae; genus Baronia; species Baronia brevicornis. Next base: position 496,224 of record JASFAT010001464.1, read on the forward strand.
TTGCTAGACATATTCCCTTACAAATGAAGGGTGTCGCCATAACCTTCACGCTTGGCAGGCCGATTGGGGTTTACATATTGCATTTTATTACCCACGTAAATGCTGCGATCCTTCTACTGATATTTCCCCTCATTTTTAATTGCCTTAATTAGCGATCACAAAATTTTATAAAACAAATTTGCAGAGAGCTCACTTACTTTTAAATTTGTATACAAGGGAAACCTATTTTAATTCTACGGCTTTTAATAGAAAAGAACTGAAAGTTGGTTTATTTATTATCTAAAATGATGGTAAAGGACAGGTCCTGTGTATGAAATCGAAATATTTGTATATTTTATATATTTATAATTATCATTTCACTTCTCGAAAAATCTTTAGTAATCGTAATAGGTAAATACTTTTAAGATGGCTTACCTAATGGTCGCTGAATAAATATATAGCATACAGTGATTTATTATATTTGAGTGCCCCATTGATACCTCCAGCAATGGCGAGGTCCGTACACAGCAACGAGACGTATATGGACTATGAAAAAAATGTTTTATACACAAAGTTACAACAACCAACGGGCTCAGTGACGGGGCTCCTACCAACGGAGTCAATCGTCGCTGGTTTGATCCCCGCATCTGAATAAATATACATATGTATGGCCTATAGATATATATTCCGAATCTGGTAACCTCAGTAGTAGTATGTATACGAACTGTAAAAAAAATACAAAGTTAATTACATAATAGTTAAGTACATAATAATTAAGAATGCTATTAATTTCATTATTATTGTATACTCTGAGGCAGAAGCAATTAAGAAACAGTCTTCTAATGAGTCTAGACTTGGGCGCTTTAACTACAATTTATTTAATTCTTTTGAACATTTTAATAAATAAATTTTGCAAACACCATTTTATGTTAAAACTATTTATTATTACTTTAATTTTAACAAAAATAGTAGTAATGTTTCATTAAATACAAATATGTATCTTCATAAAATCAGAGTATTTTCTTTTTAAAACATTTTATATTATTTGTGTGAATACATCTATATCTGGTAATTGAATTATTGTTAATGTTATAAATAATGCTCATTAAAAATTATGTATTTTAAATTAAAAAGTATAAACTATAACATAGAGGTATTTATATATTTTTAAATATATTGACTATAAATGTACCGAGGAATTATTATTAAATATCCACTACGAACCCGGCACACCTATCTTGTTTCCTCCACACTCATCCCTATTTATCCATCCTTTCTCTCACATTCATTGTAGCGAAATGGCTCTCCGTTAGTCGATTCTCGCACTCGTGAGAATTAGGACGTGACGGGTGGCGAACCACATCGCCGTCATTTTTAAACAAATTAAGTTTATTAAAATTTGTTATAATGAATCCCATGAGCCGCAAGGGAGGATGGAGGTCAGCTCCATCAGAACCCCTGCATATTGAGGTACTATACTGAGGTAATCGAGGGAGCCTGATCCCGGGACGATCGGCACGCCTGCGACTAAGCTCCTCCTTAGCCACGTATCCTTTGGCACGACAGACTGTGGATTGGCGGAGAAGAAGGGAAAAGGATAGAGAAGAAAGGAAAGGGCAGGGGAAGGGAAAGATGGATTTAGTCAGGATGATAGAGATATGATACTACCGCAACGGAAGACAAGGAGTGATACGGTAGTCGCTCGGGAGGCCGGGGTCGCGTGTGCTAATACCATAACTACCGGATAGTTTTAATTTCCGTAAAATAAAGTTAATTACTATTGCAATAATAATATACTTTATATGTGAAAACAGTGCTACACTACCTTTTAAAACATCCTCAAAAAGTAGCATAAACGAATTTTAGTACAGTTAAATTGAACACTCTTTTGACTTTACGAATATTATCTTGATATCTTTTTCACCAATAAAGAAACGCTTTAGATGAGAAAAAACAACAGACGTTTTATAAATTTACAAAAAAAAAGCCTATGCAATTCCAGTTTTTATTTAATTTCTCATTGTGTTGACCCTTCCGAAATAGTATTATGACGGGTAGGATCATTAACATATAGAAAGGTTCCAAGGGAAAACAATCGTAATCTAATTCAACTCTTTTACACTGCCCAGTGACCTTTCTCTGAAGATAAACTAGGTATTATTTTGTCCTTTGGCGGATCTCTCTTTTACTTTTATATAAATGAAAAAAAGTTTTTCAAGTGTGTACATTTCGTTTGTAACAAATTGTTAATTAGCAGCTTTAAAAAGTAAAGGCGATAAATTTCCAGATAAATGATCTGATGATCATCTTACGTGATTGATTCACTTGTTTATTTTACTTTAATGTTTAAATTTTGTTTATACATTTTCATCCGTATTAATTGGTATTGTTAATAAAACTTTCAAAATTATAAAAAATTAACGCAAAAACGTAAAGAACCGTCGAATGATATACTCTAGAGGTGGAGCCACGCCGCAGACGAATACTTTGTTAAGAATGGCATTTCTTGTTTGAAGTACCACACTCCCGCAGAAAACCGGCGTCTGAGTGTTAGCTTAGCTATTGCGCTTCGTACGGTGAGCGGCTGAGTTTCGGAGGCCCAATATGAATTATATGGATGCGGGAATCGGATACGCGAATATTGACTTCGAAAGCAACAACTTCACCACCGAGCCAATGTGGTCGTAGTAGGAAAATTTGTTTGTTACCCTCATATTTAATCTTGTTTCTTTTAAACATGCTCAATACACTAATATAACATTGTTGTTTTCTATTAAAAATGTGTATTTTTTTATTTTAAATTAAGGTAATTATTTAGATATTTAAAAACGAAACGCAATTAATTTTATCAATATAATCTAAGAAAGCTCACTTGTCGAAATTTTCGGTGAAGAATGGAACACACTAAGCAAACATTATACGAGATTAATATAGCCGCAACTAGATATTCCGAAAGCAGAGGCACTTAAACGAGAGACTGCTAATGAGTCTAGACGTGATTTAAATTAGAATTTGTAAACTCCAGCAGAGCTTGCAATACTTTTAGAAATAAAATCTGCAAGCTCTTCATTTATTTTAAATTGAATGAAATATAAATCAAAGGTAATTCTTTCTTCTTTAATTAATGGCAATAAGCTATAATTATTGTGCCAGTGTCAAGTTAAAATAGTATCAAGTATCCTGAAATTAATTTAGTTTTTCACGATATGTCTTGATAAAATGATGGCCGTTATATCAAAACTTACATAGGCTTTTGTAGTCAAGTTAAAGGAACAAGACGCGCTTTTATTTCATTGCACTTTATTTCTATGCCTTAAAAAACTATATTGAGAAAACTGTAGTTGTATGTAGTAATTCAGTAAAACTATATTCATAATTAAACAATAAAAGTGACAATAATATAAAAATCATCACTCATGTAACTTGGCGCGAAAAGTCCACAAAAAGTATTTTCTCTACAATATTGCTCATAACTAATTTTTTATGTATAATATTGATGCTATTCAGATTGTCATGGTCTTTCTCAGGCGTTTTGTTCGTCTTTTAACATTTTTTCTTCGACCATTTAGAGATCAAGAAAAAAAAATTTGCACAGACCGAAGATCAATTTAGAATATGCTTGTAATTTTTTAATTGAAAATGACTTAAAAAAAGTTATTTATACAAAAAACATACGCCAACATTACCATTCCTCGCAAAAAATTATATTTTTTAAAATTAAATTGGGATTGAGTTTAATTCTAAAAATTTAGTTTAATTTTAAAACCTTACTTATTTATTGTGCAGAAAAAATGTAAAAAACAAGGGTTTTACGAGAAAGTTTTTCGTCTCAAATAAACTTAATGTCAGCTCAAACGGCCAGCCCTCCTGCCGCAATGTACCCGACGCTTTATTAGCTTACCAGCGTGTTTCAGTACTGCATATATACACAAAGCATTTTAAATAAAGCCTCATTCATTAAATACGTTTAGCTTAGCTTTAAAATTTTTTTCGCTTCAAACACCCCGAACGTTTTCTGTTTGCCATTAATTATTATGTACTGACCGTTATTATTCGTAGCGTTGGCGGGAATCTCAAAATTTAAATTTTGTTTCAATCATCAGAATATTGAATTTTGTGGATAGATTTTATAATTTAAATCAGTCAAACTTCAGTATTATAACTATTTTTAACGCATGCAATATTATAGTGAACTAAATAACCTTTAATTTAATTTTTTTAAAATTCAATAGGGTGTACAAATAGCAATTAAATAGAATCGTTCTATCATTTTTATGTGAATTTGGGTTTCGAGATCATTGCTTTTTGTATATAAATATACGCCAATGCATTGTTTTTAAAACTTATAAAATAAATAGTGTAAAATACAATGAAATGCTTATTTTTTATGCTTGTTTTCCTTTGGCTGTAGAATCAAAATAATATCTGCGTTGGCATCGAGCACTCGCCTTCAATATACAGTTTTGTTTTGATGTTATAGAAATAATCGATTCAATATATTTATTTATATTATTTCGATTATTCTATATTTGAGAGGCAACTATAGAGAAATATTTGTTAGAACTCAATACCTTCAGTAAGTTTGGAGAAAACAAAATAGTTTACTATTTATTGTTTGATCAAATATTTTCTTAACAAAGACTACAGAAGAATACATTGCCATTGTGAATGTATATTTTGCCGTCACGGAAATCGTCTCGATTCAGTGGCTATAGACCCCATAAAAAGAAATATAATGTATGTTTTCAAAGAGGTTCAAAGGATTATTGTTAATAAATAAAAATGTAAAACTGTATAAATTTAATAATTGTATGAATGTAATTTAAAAATACGTAGAAATGAACATATGTATGAATTTAATTTAATAATTTTAAGAATTTATTAATTGTATGAACTTGATAATTGCAAGATTGAATTTAATAATTTAAATTTTGTGTGATAAAAATTGTATAACCTCAATAACTATATGAAAAAAATATTAGAAATAATTAATATAATATATTATTACCTGTTGGATCGATAATACAATTTTCTCTTAGCATGAATTTAGAGCATTTAAGGTTAATATTTGTAATCTTTGTATGAAATAAAATAAAGCTTTATTATTATTATATCAGAGATCAGAAAAGTATTTTCGTTCTTGCGTTTGATTTATCAGTATACGTCACTTGTAACATTCATATATGAAGGTCAAAACAAACCGTTCGTGTCAGAGCGGCGCATACGTCGCGATGGCGATATCGAAGGGACATCATTTGCATAGTATTGTCCGACGGCAGACCGCAGTGACTGTGCATTACCATTTAGACTGAAACCCAAGTTATGCATACATTAGACTAGCTTTATCCGTTGGCTTATCTTGTAAGGAAGTTTGTTTTGAATTAGCCAAATAAAGCCAGAGTTCATTAAAGTGCTTGTAGCGTAAGCTTGCAACGATTAAAATTAAATAAGGCAATTTAAAGCATAATAAGACTTCATAGTGGTACAGCTACGCTGCCCACAAATACTTTGTCCAGAATGGCATAATATTTGTCTGTAACATGAATGGGTCGACTCATCTGGGCCAGTACCACACTTCCGCAAAAAACCGGTGTCTGAGTGGTAGCTTAGCTACCGTGCTTCGTATGGTGAGCGGCTGAGTTCCGGATACCACCCAACACATTGCCCTCTCCCCCATCCATACTATGCCATCCTTGACAAAGTTGACAGATATTTTATAGTCTATCGATCTACTATCTATATTAGATGATGATTTTTATATACCGTCTATGTATTCTCCGTGTGTCATTAATTAATAGTAGGTTGACACTTACAATGGTTGAATTGAATAGATAGGTAAACGAGTGGGTCATCTTATGGTAAGCAATCCCACCGCCTATGGATATTCGGTTGTTTTCGCACTTATGGTAAGGAGGGGAATAACTTAATGAGAGGGGAAGAAGGAAGTAATGGGAGGAGACAGGAAATCGGACTCCCGATCTCAGATCTTATGACACGAAACGCGGTAACACAGTAAAGTAAATCGCCTGTCAAACCGGTCTATTCGTATTACCATAACTCTGCCTTTAATTTTTTTCCAACACTTTTTAAAAAATATGTAATATACGGCTACCGCCAGCAGTGTTTCCGAACCGATACGACATTGGAACCTTCAAGAAATAAGCCTACACGTTTTTCATACATCAACGCATCTCCAATCCCTATGGGCAACGTTGATTGCTTTTCATCAGGCAATACGCCTGCATCGTTGTTTTCCCTATCCCATAAAAATATCTGTAGATTAGGAATCGTACTTTTATTTGCATTGCTATACTAAAAAACCTACATCCTAAAAACTCGATATCCTTTTAAAAATAGTATTTCGATAGGTCTCCTCATTAACATATATATAAGGTCCGAGAAAAAACATTCGCAATCCAATTTGTTAGCTCGCCTCTGTCCCTCGGTCTGTTTTCGAAGATAAAATAAAGATTATTTTCCCGACTCTCTGATGGACTTCGGTCCAGACTTGGAATACGTTGTCTAAAAGTTTCGCAATTGCTTTAAATATCCCTCGCAAATACTGTATAATGATTGTACTTTGTTATACATATATCTCACAATATATTGTTGGTTTTGTACAACAACTTAAAATATGAATGATAATAAATCAACTTAATATATGTTAAAAAAATGATATTAGTGAAAATGATAAGTAAATGGATTTATTTATTTATTAACTTTTGCACAAAGTGTACAACAAGCGGAACTTAATACGTTTGGGTATTTTCTATCTGTCAACCTGCAGGTGAAACTGAGAAATTGTTTTGGAGGTAGTGCAGCTTGAAATAAAATAAATTAAAAACCACATATATTCGTTTAAATACATAATAATACATATATTTAAACACAATTGACAAATTCTCGGTAAGAATTTATCATTTTGCTCTATCCAAAGCTAAGCTCTTTGAATTTTCTAAACATATTCACCATTTCGTTCGTCTCATTTCGTCATTTTTTTTCACGTGGTCTGTAAACTTTCTTCTCGGTCCGCCTTTTTTCTTTCTCTCTTCAACTTTTCTTCACAATATTTATAGTAAAATTGTGAAGAGAACTCAACTATGAGGTGGTCACATGACTGGCATTGGGATGGGTAAAAAAAATGATGAAAAAGAGACTACCAATACTCCAACTAGAACTCTTCTTAACCACTAAGCTAATCATGTTCATGTTCATGTTCAGTGTTCATGTTAGGGAAGAATTGCACACGATAATAGGGGAATGGTAGATAGATTTTAAACCCAAATTCTGACATATGTATTAGTCTATAATATCCTTTATTCCTGTTATATTAACAGTATAGCTAATAAATCGTTAAATATAAAGGAATATATCAGCAGTTTTCATAACAAGGGATTAAGAGCTTCAGCGATAAATTTCTGTTTTTATAAAATTTGTCATGGAGTGGTACTAAAGAAATTCGCAAAGAACCGTCACTAGTAATGAGATGTAAATATCATTCAGATGGGTCCTTGGGCTTATGAAAAATTTTAGAAGCATAAAAACATCTAACAAGAAACGCTCTTTATATTTTAGAAACAGGAAGGTTGAAAATGCTTTAGAATATTTTGTATGGTGCAAATATAAATATAACTGGCGAAAACGCAATGCCAAGGTGACATGCCTTGGGGAAGGTCCATGACCTGCAGTGAACTAAATGACTATGATAATGACAATAAACCTCTGATAAAAATATGCACCTGAAATATATGTATACTATCATAAAAAATCTGAATTAAACTGAAACTGAAATCTATCTTCCTTGTTTTTGTACGATCCTAGTGTTAGTGAGGTAGCCTCTTCTAAATTTTCGATGCTAAATGTTTTGGCCCAGGGTTGTCGGGTCTGGTAGTCCTTTTCTATTTAGTAGCCTGATCATGTTGGTCTGTTATATTGAGGGACCTATGAGGACCACTGAGTCATTACCTCTTTTGCGTTCTAGGATGAATTTGGCTTTTTTACTATATATTTCTCTGGGTTCATGACGTAGCTATACAACCTAAGATGATTTTGTTTTATATTTATTTCGGGTTTTATGGAGTTTAGTTACTTCACCCACCGTCTCTGCATCAATGTACTTTGAAAATTGAGGGATATAAATAAAAATAAAATATTCTTTACAAACATCAGTACGCTTCGATTATTCATAAATTATACAATAAAAATATTAGTGTGTAGTAATATAATCCATATATAGACCCTTTCTATGATCTCACTGAAGAGAATGGCTAAATTATTGTGAGGTATAAAATGTTTCTCACGATCCACAGCGTCGAGTGCGCGCTATGGGGCGTACTAAAATATTATGACAGCTGTGTTATGGTTGTCGTGAAAATCCCAAATATTCCTGACGGCACCCAAAAATGATTTTTTTTACGTTTTAAGCTTTTAGTGCGTAAACATGTTTATGTGGATTCACAAAAGTTTATTTCTTCATTTATTCGTAAGTGTGCTTATCTATGGAATAGGAAGGCAAACAAGAAAGCGCGACCCCTTATGAAAAGCAACCAACGCCGCCCATGGACTTTCGTAACACCATAGGATTTTAGCGCTGCCAGCCGTTGAGAAATGTTTTGGTTTATTTTATAAGGTTCTAATATGTTGTCAGAATATTAATAATATCATACCTTAATATAACGACGATCAATTGGTGCAGTAACGGGACTCCTCGCCTATGGAGTCAATAGTCACTGGTTTAATACCCGCATCGGAAAAAATATATGTATTGTCTACAGATATTTATTCCGAGTCTAGTAATCCCGCCAATCCGCATTGGATAAGCGTGGTGGGTTAATGTCTGTTCTTCCAGAAATAGGGAGGCCATTGCTCAGCAGTGGGGCGTATATGAAAAAAAATAGAGACAACAAAGGGATTTCTGATTCATGACGAAGGGCAAATTCAATTTTATTCCTATTATATTCATTTTAAGTCTGTTTTTGTTATACTTAAATGTATAAAACCATATGTATTTTCTCGAAATAGCCACAAGATGCTAAAGGAAAAGGTAAGTTAGGTTTTCCCAAGTAATTCTGTTTTACAAGTTAAAGTGTTTTAACTCTGGTCAATCCTTTTAACTTTATATCGAATTCCATTTTGTTTTGTATTCAACGAGTACTGAGAAGGGTTTTACTAAGCATTTTTGTTTTTATCGAATGCCCCGATCGGCGAAAATGTTGAAAATTTGCAAATAATGAATGTTCTGTTACATTCTGTTCTGCACTTTTCTGTGCTGTTCGCTCCTATTATGTTCTGTTCTATTTTATTCTCTTCTTTTCTATTCTTATTCAAAGACGAGGCTCTAACAAGCAGCTAATTGTGCTACAACCATCATAAAATCAAAGTTAACCATAAATTGTTATATGCCCGCGACAGGTAGTAGTGTTTCTGTTGTGTAAGACTTGGCTTTGTACACCAAATAGCCTTCCTAGCACAATGAATACAGACAAATACTACTAGTAGGCACTGGAGCCAGCTCAATTTGACTAATTCAGTAAATATCAAATTAAAGTTCATTATTGTATATTTGTCACGTTTTCCCTTTATTATTTATAAATTAATTAATTTTAAAATTAAGCGTGTTGAAGCTGTGTAATATTTTCAAAGCAAGTTACTGAAATTTCATAAATTCATTCACGAAATTTTGTGTTTTCTATTTTGTGATAAATAGCTTAGGTGAGACATGTCAGGTGGTATGAATATTATAAGACCCCCTCCACCTCTAATGAAATTCCATTCTCCCTCAGAGACTACTTAATTTGTCGTAGTCTGTATAATTTTACAAAACATTGTTAAATAATACATTTTATCCTCGTATTCATTTGAAATGTTGAATGATATATTATGTGTTAGAAAAAAAATATCATTCAATAATCATTGACTGAAAATAAATACTTTTTAATTACTGTTTTTGTATTACTTTTCTTTTCTTTGATGGCAATTAGTTATAACTATTATGCCAGTGTCAAGTAAAATAGAATAATATCAAATCAGTCAGTTTGTCATGGTACGTCTTGATAAAATGGTGGCTATTTTACCTAAACCTTCTATGGACTTTTTCAGTCAACTCAAAAAGTCACGATACACGCATTTATTTCAAATCACTTATACACTTTAATCGAACTGTACTGTATAATGCCACCATAATAAATAATATGACTGATAGTAATATAAGATTATAAAAATCACTGATGTAAGTTGGCGGGAAAAGTCCTACTGTTTTTGTTATAATACTTTTTATAACAAGGTTAGTAAAAACTTGAATAAACATTGTCATTTTATTGTCGTTAATGCAATGTCCAAATTGAACCTTATTGGTAGAGCTTTTGCTGTTTGAAGACGGCTGTTATTGGAAGATAATATAATATTTGTTTGGTACTTTTGATAGAAATTTCATTGATATACATATGTTTGTAAATAAGATACGGCATAAGTTTCCTTGACAAAAAATACTTATATAAATTTTTTCGAGGAAACTTATGATATGTTTATTTTCCCTATTATAAACGCTTTTGAAAAAAAAGAACCTGCCTTCTACGAACGGAACATGTCTATTGGTATCGAGTCCAGGTTTTTTGGACTGTTGAACGAATTACGTTTAACCGCTGTGAGACGTAATACTGCTATTAAAACCTCTTTAGAACTAAATTATTACCAATTATGTAAAAAAATCGAAAATACCCGTTTTTTTTTGCAAAAGTGTAAATATGTTTTCACCAACACAAGTTAACAGATACCAAACATAATTTTATTAAAATGAAAATGAAATGTTAGAGCACGGGCTGCGTGACAAACTAAATCGCAGATGAATGAGGGCAATGTAAATTGCATTATAAATATTTGAAGACCCACCGGTGCAACGGGGTAAACGTCTCTCGTCTATGGACGGTACTTGGCTATTTATAAACTGGAATATTTTTTATAGTAAACTTATAACAATAAATTCTAATATAATTATAAATAAAAGTAATGTAGGAATTTATTTTGGTTAGTATTATAAATTTTCATATCTTATAGAGATGGAAAATTGGAATCTTCCGTGATTTAAGTTACTTGACAATTTACTATATTTGTTGGTGTTTGTTATCTTGTAATATATGTATGTTATTAATATAAGTAATAATTATATATAATATAAAAATAATTTCATTAATATTTTCATGAAATTATTATACTTTGAAGTATAGATTTAGCTATTTTGAAGTGAAACCTTCTAAAGCATCGTTGTGATTTGCGAACTCGATGAAACGAAGAAGCGACACTAAAAAAGAGACAAACACACAACTATAGGATTTAGCTTGCGAGAGAATGAGATAGAATACGTTACACAGTATTTCTGTTATCTCAGTCTCCTTATCGTGCGTTACTTACTTAGTTTTCTATTTAATTATTCTGCTTTATTGCGCACAAATAATATAAACAAATTTAATATGAAAATGTTTACAACAGAAAACATCATGTAAAAGTTAGATTATTGCAAACATAAAAAAAGAAATACACAGAACAAAAATATATCATGCAGATAGATAGATAAATGAATAAAAATACATTTATCTATCTATCTGGCATGTATCTATCTATCTATCTATCTATCTATCTATCTATCACCTATCAATCTATCTTATCTATTACATTACATCTATCTTATCTCTATGGCGTAAGATCTGTTCGGAGGCCAAGATCCGTTTTAGGTTGCTGCGCCAACAAAGTTAGTTATCTATCTATATGTATATATTTATATACATATATATGCACACATATACTTACATAAAAACATAAAATAAAGATTTAGATAATGAAAGGTAATTATTTTTAAGTTGTATTTTATTTAAGTTGTATATTCTATGGATTTTCCGATTAGTATACCACTTTTTCTAGGGGTCTCATATAAGACGACTGTGGATTAAAATACGAATAGATGAGCTGCAATGTCTACCTGAGAATAAAAACCAATCTGCAATCCTCACCATCCACTAAGCATGAGATTACCATAACACCCTTCATTAAAGATGACGGTAGGTGAGAGTTGATGCGATCAAAGAGGAAATCATACTTACCCACATATACTCGTATTTTATTCCATTATTATTATTGCATTGATTAAGAGTATTGGTATGGAATATTGAAGTGTATTTTAAATATCATTTCATGTTACCCAATGGATGTTTTATTGAAACTGAAAATGTGAGATGGGTATTTCATATTTCATAAAATAATGTATTCCCTAAGTGCGACTCATAAAATTTTGCGCGTGCTGTGAGTCTAAAGTATCATAACATTTTGCTTTATTTATTATAAATATATAAAAGGACTACATATTTCATATTGAATTTAACTAATTTACGATAATCCACTGACCGTCATTAGCTATCCATCAAGAAGGGGTGTTGACTTAATAGCAATGATTGGAAATCGCACACTGGGTTTAATTTCAAATGATGGAGTTTTCCATCTACATATTGGTATTTGCTTCTATTCTCACCTCTAGTGACTACCATGAAAGATTTTTTCATAACCCATTTATGTCCACCTGGGCACGGGCAAACACGCTTCTCCAAGGCGTATTTGTGGTATTTATAGGCTCAGAATAAATATTTATGAATAATGATAATAATATTTGAATCCGGGATTACTGAATCCATCATTAAGCCAAAGAAAGTAAGTAGCCTTATTCTGTAGAACACAAGCTGTGAGTATTCCATATAATCTAACATACGGGATGATTTCATTTAGTATTGAGGCCACACAGTACGTGTTGTGGATAATGTTGGAAAGTATTGTGTGTTTTAGGCTTTATTTTGTTTTAGGCGTCAGTGATAATGTTGAAATGCTTGAATGGTATTTCATAGTGATTCGTAAACACAAAAAAAAATATTATTTATAAGTAAATTTTATGTCGGTATTTTAATAATACATTTCCGTAAGTAAGTAAGAACCGACTCTATAAACCATCGCACATTTCTATAGCTCACCAGTTCCGGCACCAGCTCCAGAGCTACTACCGTATCACTCCTCGTCTTCCGTTGCGGTAGTATCATATCCCTATCATCCTGTCTAATCCATCTTTTCTTTCCCCCGCCTTTTCCTTGCTTATCTACTTTTTCCTTCCTCTCCGTCAATCCATGGTTTGCCATGCCAAAGGATAGTGTCTTACCTCAGCATTCGGGGCTCTGCTGGGGCTGACCATCCTCACTTGCGGTTCGTGGGATTCACTATGACGAATCTTAATAAACGTAATTAATTCGTTAAAAAATGACGGTGACTTGGTTCGCCACGTCCTGAATTTACGAGGGCGAGAAGCGACGAACGGAGAGCCGTTTCGCTACGATGAATATGATAGAAGGATGGATGAGTGTAAAGAAAGCAAGGAAGGTGTGTTGGGATCGTAGCGGATGCAGATCTGTGGTCTCTGCCTAACCCTACAGGGAGACAAGCGTGACTATATGTATGTATGTTTAGTAATGACAGCCTGACAGTTTTAAGCTTAAATGAAACAAATTTGGTTTATAGCATTTCAAATTCGTGATATGCTCGAACACTTTCGACTTGCTTATTATAAGAAATTTGCTTACTCAGTCAGCGGGGAACAATTTAGCACTAAAGACGTCATAAAAGTAATCTTAGATAAGAGTTTCGAGGTTTTAGGGACACAACGCTAAATTGAGTTTAATTTGAAGGGATTATGAGCTTCCAGCCCGCTAGATTATATTTGCCGCTTTACGTAAAATAGCAACTGAATTATCAAGCAGGATGACAGGAGTCGCTTTGGGTAACATAAAATAACTTTAGCATTTACATTAAGGGAGACTGTGTATTTCTTGTACATTAAGTTTGGAAATAATTAGTTAATCAGTTATACTGATTTTATTAGTAAATACAAATTTTAATTAGTTGTTAAGTTGTATAAAAGGCGAATGAATATTTTATATCTCTCAGTAAATTTACATTTGTTTTATAAATATTTTGTTTCTGTTTTCTGTTCGAAAGGAATCATTTCTGATAGAAGTCGACTGAACATTTAGTTGGACTGGGAATACCTATAGGAAGCTTGAAGAGACAAGTCTTCTATCACCGCGTCTTGTCTGTACTATCTTACGGTGCTGAAACATGGATTGGGGTTGAACCCTACTACTCGAACCTATGCTTGGGAGGCGACCGCCTTTCGGTCTTTGCGCCGCCGTTTCCAGCGGCTTTTAGACGTTGTGTATCTGGCCAACCTCCTCATCTTCGAACCCAGTGAGCAGAGTAGGGCCAAATACATTGTGCATCGCCGTGCTAAAGTCGACGCCGGACTCCATCAGAATGACGAGTTTATGGAGCAAATTGCCAAGCAGGTTGATATCCTCTCCATATTGGGCAATCCGCTCTGTTCCATACTGGACGAGCGGGGTCAATCGTTGTCGTTAGAGTGAAGACCTTTTAACTTTTAGACGGTTTGTTAAAGATACGATCTGCAAAGGGCAGTTGGCAGAAACGAAATGCGTGAAGCCGAAGATTAGGTTTTTTGCTATACTTATATTTCTGTTGCTGTATTTATCTCAAAAGTTCACTATAATTATATTGATGAGATTCTTAACGGTATTAAGATAACAAAATATAGACGGTATTAGTATAAAAGAGAATCCTGAAACTTTGCGCTAGTGCAAACAATGGCACTCTGTAAACATAAACATGTTATCGGGCAGCTAACTGAGTTGCTGCAATATATTTTAACTGACGCACTTGCTTCTGAACTCCCCAAGCTAAATGTTTCACCAGCTAACTCAATTGAAGCCGACAAGATTGTGGTAAATGTTTTGTGCAATTTCCTAAATCTAAATATACATATTATAACTTAAAATCCGCGTACTAGATAATTAGTAAATCTAACAGAAGCTAGAGTTTGGACTCAAGAGGCATACAGATTTAGAATAACACCGTAGTTGAATTTCTGTCAAAAAAAGTCTAATTTTTTGATAAAATTTAAAAAAACATTAATAATGTGTGTTTTTCTGCTGGATGAAGTGGATTTATTTGGAACGTAAACCAAAAACTTACTGAAAATCGGCCATCAATTCTCCACCCACCAACCACTTCACAAAAGGACCTTTTCGGTTGTCTTCTGCAGAGTCTACTATACCTGAAGATGCCTCGTGTTGGGGCGAAACACGTGTCGTTTACAAGGTGGAAAAGTGGAAGTGTGTATTTGGTGTTGTGTATAGTGGTTGGTGGGTGGAGAATTGATGGCCGATTTTCGGTAAGTTTTTGATTTAAGTTCCAAATAAATCCACATCATCCAGCAGAATAACACACGTTATTAATGTTCTGTTATTGTATTGCTTGTCACGGATCTTAGCTAAGTAAAACTTTTGACTGTCCACATAGTGATGGATTTCCGCAAAGTAACGCCTGACTCCATTAATAAGGAGCCCTCTCATTTGAAGAAATGGACATAAACCAATCACGCGTGTTCAAGTCGGATTATTGGCGTACCTAACTGGAATCGGTGTTTATCTCGGTGTGGGAATGAACTGTTACTATTGACTGTGAAATCGGCAGCTTCGTCGTTCGTTCGATCCAATGAGTCATCAATCATTAATATTAGACAATGATATACCGTCGTATATTAACGAAAGATGCGATTTCGCTGTGTATGATTTTTAACAGATTTTAAAATTTCATATGATTTTTCACATGATTTTTCACATGCTACTTTTCAAATGTTATGTGCCTATATTATACCTTTTCCCCACATAAATAGTTATTTACCTTTTAAAACAACTGGAAGGCACTGAGTCGCACAAAACACGTTGACTCTCGTTCGGTCGTTAATCAATTGTAAATTGATGACTTTGTTTTGAACTCCATCGACGCTCTAATTACGTTTGTAAGATTTATTGCCAACGACATTGTTTGTAGGCGGGAACGAACGGAGAATTTATCAATTTCAAAATTAAATTTGAAAGTTCTAGAATCATTACACGATTGGGTTGTTTAATTTTAAACTTTATTGAATCATTATGTTTTAAAATTAAATTTTTTTCCTAATTTTATTTTTATACTTCATTTTCAGTGACCAAACATATCTTAATAGTGGTAGAGTTATACCTACCAATACTTCGACTGGGACAGTACAGCACCCTCACAGAATATCAGCGTTAAGTTCTATACATATCCTATTATTTACATTAGTTTAAGATGAATATTTTCAAAGTCTTGATTTTCCTCTCAGTATTGTTATATCTCTTTGATTTCTTACCACCAGGTACCTGCATGCTCATTTTCCTATCTGTTCTATATATTAAATGTTCTTTAAGTGCATACAAATACAATCATTGTATTATCAATGATTTTTCCTTAGGTGTATTTTACCTTTCCATAATATATACATCCGTACCCACTACTAGACATTGACCACTTTTAGAATTGAGGCGTGTTGCCGTAACTTCTTCTTTCTGAATATTGGGAATCATTGATTATTATTTATTATGTATGTAGATGCTTGTGTTCATTAGCTTGTATTTACAATACTTTCATGTTACTTCATGTCCAGATGTAACATAGCGCCTTCAAAACGTGAAGAACAAATTTCTCATGAAATGCAGCATCTACTCAATAATTTTTGTAAGGCGTTATATTTAAAACGTTATTCATAAAAATAGTCATTTTATTTACACTATTATATGCGCCAATATATAAAATAAATAAATTTATAACCTAAAAATATAAAATAATTAATTTTATAATCAGCGATTATTAAATTACGTCTCATAATGTAAATATAAGTAATTTATTAGTTCATATATCTCAAAATATCACATTAACCGATTTGGACATAAAAATATTTTCATCACAGTCTTTGCTATCATCAACAAAAGCATTTTGGGAGCTCACCTAACAAATTCTTAATATCGTATAAATTAAAGTACAAAATAAAATATTATATCATATAAATAAGCCTTTCGAATTTATACACAACGCTTTCGAATTTGCAAACTAAAGTGGCAATAGGCTGGTTACGTTTGTCGGAGATCCAACAATCGTTGGAGTAGACGAGTGATGGAGTGGAGACCCCGTCTTGGTAATCGTAGTGTGGGACGTCCCCCGGCTAGATGATGCGACATCTGCGCAGGGCGGCTGCTAGAAACTGGATGCGTGAAGCCGAAGATCGGGCTAGGTGGCGCTTCTCGGGGGAGGACTATGTCCAGCAGTGGACTACCGCAGGCTGTTCACTGATACACTACTTCACCTAAGGAAATAAGCAGTGGTTTTATTTTTCTTGTCACAAATCACACAAGAGAAAGAAAGGAGAAATTATTTTTTTAAGAATACAGTCGATTATGACCTGTTATATTATGCCCAACAAAAAACAAGTAGGTATATAAAAACGTTTAAAATTCAATGCAACGTCATAGCATGATTCGCGTGAGTTTAAAGGTTATTCTCGGGAGTACCGTTAGTATAAACGTTTTAGCACTCGTTCGGACCAACTTGTGCACTGGCCTAAAACACTTTACGATCGTTCGGGCGGCCGAGCTTTTGAATTGTAAGCATTACTGCCGTTCAACCAATGAATGTGTTTTATATTTCGGTTGGATTTGCGGTAATCTTTTACTGACCTCTATTACAATACATTGATTATTATATATATATTTTCAATAAAGGTAGAGCCACGCTGCGGATGAATACGTTGTCAAGAATGGCATAATATTTGTCTGTAGCATGAATGGGCCGGCCCGCTCGAGGAACCAAAAACATACCGAAAATCGGCCATCAACTCTCCACGCACCAACCATTCTACGGAACACAACAGACTCTATGGAAGACAACAGAAAAGACTTTTCGGTTGCCTTCCGTAGAGTCTACTATACCTGAAGATGCCTCGTGTTAGGGCGAAACACGTGTCGTTTACAAGGTGGAAAAGTGGTAGCGTGTGTTTGGTGTTGTGTAGAGTGGTTGGTGCGTGGAGAGTTGATGGCCGATTTTCGGTAAGTTTTTGGTTTAAGTTCCAAATAAATCCACTTCATACAGCAGGAAAACACACATTATTAATTTTCTGTTATGTTTTTGCTTGTCACGAATCTTAGCTAAGTAAAACTTTTGACTGTCCACATGGTGATGGATTTCCGCAAAGTAACGCCTGACTCCATTAATAATCTGAAATTCTTTTTGTTCATTCCAACTAAGTTTATAATGTTTGTGCTAGTAATAGGTAGTTCATTAGAGGGTACCATCTGAGCTATTGCTGCTGTAATTATTGGCGTAATAAAAAGGAGAAATTGGGAATCATCCAACGCTCAGCGTTATTAGCAGCTAAATATTGTGCCTTTGCCAACGTAAACATGTTATCGGGGCGTTAACGAAGTGAGTGAAACTCAATTTTACGAGCGCACATGCTTCCGAGAGCCGCGGGCGAGTTTGAAAATATATCTAACTTGATTGAAAACATTCTTGTTGTTTTATACGAGATGGTAAGGCAAACGAGCAAATGTGTGACCCGTTTGAAAACAATCCACACCGTCCTTTGACATCTGCAAGAACTTAGGCATTGCCGATGTGTTGCTGGCCTTTATAATATACATGTGTGTATAATGCAGCTGCGTTTCGTGGTAGCTTTAAATACACCAAAACTATGTGTTGGAACAACTTGCCACCACCTCGTTGTGACTTGCATACTATAAATATGTTTCAAAAAATACAAAAATCTAATTTTAAGTATGCAAACAGGAACTTTATTGTATTGTATGTTTGTTGCTTTATTATATTGTATTTTGGTTGTGGTGAATATATTACATGACTTAGTTGTTTTTAATTTTATTGTATTGTATGTGTATTTATATGTATGTTTATATGAGTATGAGTGGTAGTATGTGTGTGTTCGTATGAATGTCGTCATTGTGGTTCGCGACCTGACCACGTTGGTTCTTGCGGAAACCAGCCCCAGGTGCTCCAATAGTGCGCCCGGCATATGCTGAGCAAGAACCATGTTATGCCACTTGTTTGTTTAAAATTATTTTCCTTTTTGTTTCGTTTTTTTTTGTATATATTTATTATTTTTGTATATTATTAACCCTTTTGCGATGTGCTCTTTTCCTATTGAGACAGGCAGTTTTCGAGGTTTGCGGAATTGTACTGTATTTGTCGTTATAGCATACATTTACCGGAAAAGTACGGTAATCGGCGTCTCTACAAGAATATTGTTCTAAATTAAAAATATAAATTTGGTAATTAATATACTTGTGAAAAAATACGCACATACGGGAATATACGGTCTTCGGCGCAAAAAGATTAAGGTTTAAAGGCAAAAATTAATTATTGTAAAAAAAGGTGTCATAAATATAGTTTTTCTAATTCTATTTCTATATAGTTTTTTTTAAATACCACTGAAGGTAGCTGGTTCCACGGAGTGGTTGTGCGTAGAAAGAAGGTGAAATAAAATTGAAGGACAGTTATTGTTGTTAAGTTTCATTCTTATCATTTGGATGAGTGGCGATTCGTGGGAAGATGTTTCGGAGAAATGCACCGTATTATTCTCGAAACGTTGAACACAACATTGGAATCTTCAAAAAACAAGGATATACATCCCTCGCTTCGGTATTAACTATGGTGTTGCGCATGTCTATTTGACGCGGCGTTGATAGCTTTCCAGAGGCGATACGCTTACTCGTTTGCCTTTCTAGTCTATAACAAAATTAAAATTAAGTTATTTCATTGGTTACAGTTCTGTGGAACTGTTTGATAATATTTGAATACTAAACAACGGACTTTTAAGTTTCACGATGTTCATTTATATGGTAATGAGAGCTTTGTCTGGTTACAAATGAATGGCGCATTTCAATTAATTATTATGTAAAGTTTTAAGTTCTTATTGCTTCTAGAAATAAATAAATTGAATGCATATTTATCGACTAGTTAAGTAAGTTCGAACCCTAATTTGAAATTTAATTCAAATAAAACTTGTTTTCAAATAAAACAAAAGAAGCTAGTGCTGATACACTAATGGTTAAGCTTCTTTTGTTCAAGCTTCATTTGTGCTCTAGCTTCTTAATTTTTATATAATTTTTATAGTGGTAGAGCCGTGATAGTATGCATGGCCAGCTCAATCAGATAACTACCTTATCCTTATAGAATACCGGCGTCAGGTGCTAGAATATTTACAATGTAACCGCGTTTTGTACGGTGAGTTATGTGATTTGCAGACCCAATTTCTTTCCCCCTCTTATTACTTCCTTCTTCTTCTTATTACGCAAATCCTACCTTAAGGTAGGATTATATTTATATTTCATATTTCTTTATATATATGTATGTAACTTAAATACCAACGAGACCTTTTCTATCAAACTCTAAGTTATTATTAAAAATCCAGCTTTCGCCTCGATGCAGGACAGACACGGTATTTTATCTGGTCGTTAGCAACATCCATCATACTCACAGTGACAAGCACATATGCTCCAGTGCAGCAAGGCTAAGGAAAAATGCTTTTAAATCTTTATGCTTCGAAACCAATAAATTGATGTTATTGATATCGGCATCATCAACTAAAAGTAAGATAATGAATAGTTTAAATGATATACCACCATTAAATGGTGCACCGCTTGTAGGTGACCTATATATTTATAAAATGGATCCTTGATAAATACTATATTTCAGGTAAAATGGTCTTTTGCGCTCTCTAACAAGGGCCCGAAACGTATCTTCATTGCCTATGATGTTACAAGTGCAGATATTGGTGTCTATGGGCAGAATTGCTTTCTATCAGGCGACACGCTTGATCGTTTCTCCTCCTATCCCATAAAAAAATTAATATCCCATATTAAAGTTGTGTGGCATCCATTCTGTAGATAATGTAGACCACCTCCGATGTACAATAGAAATTTCCGGCTTAAAGATTTATAAAGTTAAAAACATAGGAATCATTCATCATATAAAAAATTATTTTCATACGAGTTTTTAAATATAAATGTAGACCGGAAGGAATGTTATTTAATTTGATTTACGGAAATTGCATGTTTTTTTTCTACTTCTGTAACTGTCCGCAAACTTGAACGTGTAACTGTGTTAAAAATCTATTACAGCCATCTGGTTTGTTTCTGTAAGGACTGTCGGAAAGTTATCGCTTCTTAACGACCCTTGAGGGGAAATTCCTTCATAACGACTTGATAGCACTAACAAATTTCAAAGAAACTTTGAAAGCATTCTGTCGTTGTTTTTTGTTTTATATTTACTTTGACTTTAATGTGACAATTTAAAAATAAGTTTCAAAAATCAGGAACCATTAATACCTTTAATTTGTCTATCGCTTGTTAAGGTTTCACCTAAGCTGATAGATAGAAGCTGATAAATGAAGATACTCTCTATGCTTTACAGTAGAATTAGTGACCGCAAAGGTATGCGTGATCGAGTTATGCTGGGATTTATGACTGGCCTCTGTTTTTTGCCTCTGTTTTACAATGCTTATACCATCTTCAGGCTCGCTTCCTCACATTTTTTACTTTCATGATGCGGTGATGCCTTGTGGTGCAGACGAAGGGCCCGACAATGGAATTAATATGCAAGAAATAATGATAAATTGTGAGGTAAGCCACCACCCGAAGTGATAACCACGACCACTCTGACAAGAGTGTCAAATTATTACAAAAAGGAAGAAAATTGACATCAGCCGCATTCCTACAGACGTTGGACAGAACATACTCTTCGAGGAGAAAGGAAATCAAGTAGAACAATCACCGATTGGAATCACCTGAGGAACATTAAAATGAGACGCGGAAGACAATACAATAGATGGGAGGACGAAATAAAAGATGTATCAGGAAAATTGTGGATTAGGAGAACCAGGGATAGAAGTCAATGGAAAATGTCGGAAGAGGCCTTTGTCATTAGACAAACAGATGACAAGGATGACGATGTATACCAGTATTTTAAGTATATCATATACTATGTATTTAACTTAATAAAGGCTTATATTATTATTATTATCAATATAAATACAGTAAATCGTTGTGATTATTCTTATTTCTTCTAAATAAGATAGAGTTGGCACCTTATCAGTTTATGGATCTAATATAACACAAGAACTTTTCTTCGCAAATACTACCACCAACCTTATCAACAACATCATTAATTAATTCACCTATTTGAATCTTTTATCGTTAAAGTTAAAATAAACAGTTTAACAGTAGTAAGTTCTATCGCATATAGTTGTTGAAAAACTTTCTTCTAAGGCATCCTTAGTAAAAGATAACTTTGCGGTAGACTTTATGAAACAACTCTGATGGATGTTATAGCTTTTTAATGCAGTTATAACTGACTTTGTGTACAATTACAAACAAAATATTGCAACATTCTCTTATACACTCAGATTCGCATAATTAAAGAGCTTTGATATTTTTACTAATCTTTATCATTAATGAAAATTCATGTTTCATCAAGTTAGTAATATAAACAGAAAATAGTTCATGAAGATAATTTTAAATAATATACAAATTAAATCTGTATCATATTATTTAAAATTAATTACGGCTTTTTTTAAGAGATAGGAAGGCAAACGAGCAGACGTGTCACCTGAAGGTAAGCAATCAACGCCGTCCATAGACATCCGCAGCGCCGTAGGCAGTGTGGAATTGTTGCCGACCTTTAAGGAACGTGTCATTATGGGAGTGGGAGGGTGTTGGGCCTCCGGAACTCAGCCGCTCACCGTACGAAGCGCGGTAGCTAAGCTGCCACTCAGACGGCGGTTTTCTGTGCCGGTCTTTAAATTCAAACCAAAATTCCCTTCTACCTATCGTTTATTGAGCTTGTTTATCATGTTATTTGTTATTTTACATAATTATGTGTCTTTCTATATCTCTCAGAACATCATAGAATATAATATATGTATGTACATTTACATGTGTATCTAATTTAATCTTTTGATTGTTATCATTGATTTGAAACTTTATATTGTAATAATATATCAATCAATCTATATAGCTGTAAAAGTTTACTGCGGAACAATGGTTTCTCACAATTGAAGGATATTACCAGAATCCTTACATTTGACATGCTGATTGGGGATTGCATATTGTTTTCTTATACTTGCTGATGCCAACCTACTGGTATTCATATATGTATGTATGATCGAATAATTTCTCCTACGTTTATTTGGTAATATTTTGACTATTTTGAATTTTTTAACCCTGTTTAGTGTATAACATGTTATCATCAAAAGATATGGGCTTACTTAATAAATCGTTCCACTTCAGCTTAATCTTAATAAAATTCAATTATTCAAGGTTATTCCGTTATAACTATGTATAATACATGAGTGAATTAAATATTATACCATGTATCCAATAACAAAATTATATAACCCTTGAGTAAACCAGTAACAAGTTGACGATCGTCACTCGATTCTAAATCAATTGTAAATTGATGACTTTGTTTTGAACTTCATCAGGCGGTCCAATTACGTTTGTAAGATTTATTGCCCAACAATATTGTTTGTAGCTTGGAGTCGACGAATAAATTCGTCAATTCCCAAATTAAATTCGAAAGTTCGCTGACTTAAAATGACGTCTGATTTGGGTTATCAAATTATAAAACTTGTTCAATTACGTTTTATAATTTAATTAATCTCTTTCATAAATTTATTTCAATAAAAGTCAGCGTAATTATATTATAGTTTGTATGTAGAAACCAATTAACGCACTTCATAAGTAAAAGGCAAGGGGCTTAAATATATTTAGACAAAAAAAATCAATGACATAAATTCTAATACATTCATGGCTTCATCAGTAGACGGATATAGTTTTTTTTTCTGTACGGCAACTTATCTGTTAATTCTGCCAGTGTCATGTCAGTTATTGGGATTGAAACAGATAAAAAAAGACAAAATAAAGAAATTAAAGGGAAAAACGCGCACCGTGGCTACTCATAAATAGTAAATAGAGTAAAAGTATTAGAAAGCTAAATAAAAAATTATAACAAACAATAAACCTATAAGTACATAATACAAATAAAGAATAAGATTTAAATGCCATTGTATGTTGTTATGTATCCAGTCGTTAGTGTCATCCATCATACTCTGAGTGATAAACACATGTTCGCATAGTGCAGGTCAAGGAAAAAAGATTTAAATTTAGAAATATAATTTTTTTTTTATTTCTTAAAGAATTCATAAAATTCACTTATTGAGGTACAAAAAATTAAAAATATAATATTTCATGAAAGTAAAAGAACGTAAATTTTAAAATACCATATAAGATATGACAAGTTTCAATTATTGTGGGTAATCTGTACGTACACTCTTCTACTAAAACAAAAGATATAGTAACACATATGACATTGTCAATACTAGATGTAGCATGTAGGTACAGCAATTTTGTTTTATAGATTTAGTCTTTTATGCATTTAGGTCATTTATTATTACATATAAATGAACACTTTCATACTCTTAAGTTTTTTTACCATAGTTGGTTCTCAGTCGGTATTTTTTTCTGGATTTCGCGTTAATTGATAAATGTAATATATTTAGTTTTTAAATCTTATTGTAATACTTAATGTAATAATCTTATTGTAATAAGTTTTATTATTTACATCCAAAACTTCATATTGAAAGCATAAAGAAAACTAAACTGTAAGTAATTAATATTCGCCAACATCTTGGAAACCATTTTCTCGCTAAACTTTCGCATCTGTTCGTGTGTATTATACGAAAAATAACATTAAGTGGATAATTTTGTGTTCGGGATAGATAATATTTTACGGGGTAACAGGTTTCGTGTAAAGTTTGACAGAAGTTTAGCGGAAAACTTGCCTCTTACGATCACCGAGATTCCTCTCATAAATGTGCTCCCCTTAATAAATCATACCGTAACGTTGTTAGGCGCCGCGTCTTGTTTAATACAGGAACTTCATATCTTATTACTAAGGAGACACAGGGCGGAAGATTACGTTTGCTTTATTAAGATTAAAGTCCAGTTTTATGTGTTATTGACTTTTTTTTTAATAAACATTTTAATAAAATAACATTTTAATAAAATAACATTTTAATAAAATAACATTTTAATAAAATAACATTTTAATAAAATAACATTTTAATAAAATAACATTTTAATAAAATAACATTTTAATAAAATAACATTTTAATAAAATAACATTTTAATAAACCTTATTTGTTAAAAATGACGGCGACGTGGCTCCCCACCCATCACGTCCTGATTCCCATGAGGGCGAGAAGCGACTAACGGAGCTTTCCATTTCGCTACGATAAATGTGAGAGGAAGGATGGATGAGTGTGGAGGAAGCAAGGAAGGTGTGCCGGAATCGTAGCGGATGGAGATCTGTGGTCTCTGCCTACCCTTAACCTTACCCTGTGGTAAACAGGTGTGACGATATGTATGAATGTATGTTTTTCAAAGCCCATACATTATTCACTGCTGAGCACGGGCCTCCCCATTTTCGGAGGAACTGACAATAACCCGCGTGGCATGGCGTTATTACCAGACTTGGAATAAATAACTGTAGACCACACGTATATTTATTCTGATGCGGGGATCGAACCTGCGATCATTAACTCCATGGGCGGGGGG
Source organism: Baronia brevicornis (assembly GCA_031353405.1). Lineage (NCBI taxonomy): Eukaryota > Metazoa > Arthropoda > Insecta > Lepidoptera > Papilionidae > Baronia > Baronia brevicornis. Next base: position 521,786 of record JASFAT010001464.1, read on the forward strand.
GTTCCGCCGCTGAGCCAATTGGTCGTCTTTTCCTTATTTAACACAAAAAGTATATATTAATTGTAGGTATAATTTTATTTAACTCTAGGACTTAAATGGGTGACAGATGAATTATCGCATTTAGTGTCAATAATCGTGGCTTTGAAGAAAGATGTAGGAAACATTACGATTAATATTGTATTACATGAAAAGCTTACAGGTATTTATGTCGTTCTTTCAGAAATGAGGAGGACGACGCCTCCTCATTGGCGCCTCGCTCAGGAGGCAGACGTATATGACATATATGTTATTATTTATCTATGTATATTACTAATTTTAGATATAATTTTGAATGAAGAAATCCGCCAAAGAACCAATGTCACCGACACAACCCCTCAAGTTCTGCTGAAGGTTACTTCATAAACGAGTGTTTCGTAATCCCTCATTTATTAGGTAGGCCAAGTTTCATAAAATTACTTGTGATATTTTATACCATCAAAGTTCTCACGACTTTAAGGCCTCGATCGGCAAGACACGGTAATATTTTATACAATCAGATTTCATCGGATCATCCATCATGATGAGTGTAATACGCGCGAATACCTTCAAAGTTTTATTTTTCCCCCGCTGCGTATGAGATTAGTATTTCAAGACGCTTTTCGTAAAAGCGTGCTGTAAAAATGAACCGTATTCTCATTTCAATTGAGTTTAAAAGCCTGCTGTTTTAGATACCAAATAAATACGTAAAAAAAGAAACTTGATCAATTACATTTTATAACTTAGTCTTTCATAATTTGTTTTTTCACAGCCCATATATGTCCCACTTTTGAGCACGGACCTACCCATTTCTGGAGGAATGGACGTTAACCCACCACACTCGTCCAATGTGGAATGGCGGGGTTACCAGACTCGGAATAAATATTTCTAGGCCATACATATATTTATTTCGATGGGGGGATCGAACCTGCGACCATTGACTCCGTGGCCCCGCCACTGAGCCGATCGTCGTTTCATAAATTTAATTCAATATAAATCTTATTTTTATGTAGTTTGTATATAGAAACAAATTGACGTACTCCAATAAATAGAATGCAAGCGGTTTAAACTGCCGCCTTAGCTCTTCGAGTTAACAACTATAGTGAATATTTGTAGGACGCTTTTCTGAAGAACCGACAATCTTTGAAGTAATCGAGTGTTGAAGTCGAGAATATTTTTTGAAACACCTAATGTGGGATTCCTCGCGGATAGCTAGAGCGATGATATGTGACCAAAAAAAAATAAAGTTTCATCCCCATCACATGGATGAACGGTGATCCAGTAGGTTGCGTTCATTTCGAAACTTTCTACGCAGTATTCTGTGGAATGAGTTACCTCCAGTGATGTATCCAAATCGCTACGACATTGAAACTTTCAAAAAACAAAAGCCGACACGTAAAATATTTCTCGAAGATCGGAAATGTTTCTGTAATGATTATAATAGTGCGAATGTTTATGGGCGGCTTTGATTATTTTCTATCAGGTGACACACTTGGTTGTTTGCCTTCCTATCTTATGAATAAAAAATTGAATTTTAATAGTAGTAGTATTGGTGTTGTTACGTATTGTTATATATATTATATAATTAGTAGTAATTTCAGTAGTGTATGATCTATAATTTAATATGTTATTATATATATTACTGTCGAAGGAAATAAACGTATCTTTCTAATAGTTTAATTTAATTATAACAATATAAGTTATCATAACCTAAGCAACAATCTAAATTGAAAAATAAACAGAATAACAAACAACTGCACTATTTTAACAGTTCAGCTAGCTTAGCAGACCTGTCAGACACAACCGCTTGAAGGATCGCTTATCTCAAAGCTTTGCGACAAGGATAAAGACCATTGTTGCTTCGGATAATTTGCTAAAGGAACAATGAATGTCACTCGACGCATCGTATATATTTCTTATTTATATTCAGGCATTAGTTGTTATCCTACAATAATAGGAAAGACAGTATAAGACAGCCTTTAAGGGCTATTAATCTACCGAGTAGGAAATGTAGGATTTGTATATAATAAATGAACAAGTCTGCTGATTATTACAAAATATTAAGTAATAAAATATTGTAATACAAAGAACAATATACAATTTAAAATTATTTGTATTGACAGTTTTTTTGTATAATAAATATATGTATCTAGGGAAAAAAACCGTTAATAAATATATGCTGCAGATATTAGTTATTTTCTATAAATTTATAATAATAACAATAATTTGATAAATCGATTATAGTTGCAAAATTGAAATAAATTAGTTAAATGAATTTTTTGTATAGATTTTTTTAGAATGCGAGATGTTACACTCATAGTTTGTTGATACAAGTGTGTGTGTACGTGTGTGTGTATTACATACATGTGTATGTGTGTGTGTATACACACATAAACTTGTTTTAACAAACAAATACACGTCTTTAGCCTCGCGCACACTTTAATAAATAATCAGTTGAGTCTGTGGTAGTCCACTGCTGAACGCGCCAATAGCTCTTCATTCAGCTATACTCATCCATTTATTTAGTCTACGTTAGTAAAAAGTAGAGTGAACAGTATATAACTTTTTTATTTATTTATATTATACTCGTATCATATAATTTTTTACATTATGGTACGGCATACACAAAATTAAATTAAGTTTTTCCGTATACAGTCGTGATGAGGTGTGAGTGTATGTATAGTGTGTGCGTGTGTGTGTGCTTCAAACTTCTCAATACATATGATTGTTACCCTTAACCTTTAGGTGTAAGAAATAAGCACTAAATATATATATTGTGTGAACTGAATAGTGATTAACACTAATGAAATTATTTGTATCGTGATTTTTACGTCTTATATAGCATCGAGCCCAGAACCGGTAATAAGATATGCACGCAGTCGATGGAAAGAGGAATCGATTTGTTGGCCAATGAAATATTTACGGGTAATAAATAAACAGTGAATTCGTTTACTATAAACGCCGCAAAGAGCAGTTTTCAGAATGGTACGAGTCAGAATCTACTCGCATTTTAAATTAAATCGAAATATAAACGTTTTATTTAAATGCTTTGAATAATAGTGTTTCGTGGCTTATGAATATTTGATGCAATTTCATCGTAGTCTTTATCTTTGTTTCTTTTCTATTTTAGTTTTCTTAAAACGTGAACTTTTCGTATATCTCTAAAAGTAGAAAAGTTACTTACCTGGGTAGCATAGTAATAGAAACATTACAGGTACAAATTGTTGCAACTAATCATAATAGAAAATTCAAGCAGACTTTTAAGCATTTTGTACTAGTTAACCTTATTGTTACTACAATTGCGATTCATCATCTGCACGCATACATTTTCCGCCAGCCCATTGCCACTTCAGATTGCTAATTCGAAAGGCTATGTAGGTAACTTTAGTTCTCTGGCGGATTGGTTCATTCCGAATTATATTTACCAGATATACTCCGAGCATAGCTCAGGCAGACGGACTGTCAGCGACCACGTTTCGGCGCCGGTGCGACAGTGTGAAATTTGCGATAATGTGAAAAAATATAATAATAAATCATAATTTAAAAAATTAGTGGCTAAAGATGGGTTGGTCGGAGAAGGAAGGAAGAAAGCTGTGAAAGAAAGCAACATCAGGGAGTGATCAAGGGTATACAGTGCAGCCGAAGTGTTTCGCCTTGCTCAACACAGAAGTTATTGCGTTGTGTTGGCTGCCAACAATCGGATAGGCACTAAAAGAAGAAGAATTTTATGTATAGGCTCATTCACTTTTCCGCATCACGATTTAAAGTCAATGCTGGATGTCACTTGCCTATTAGAAGTCTAATCTAAATTAATTTAAAAATATTTTACCATTGTTATATCGGTAAGTTAAATAGCGTATTGGAGACATGTTTGTTTTTTATAGCCAGATACGGATAATGACTGAAGGGGTGTTTCAGCACGGGCCAGCCTAGTATACTCCATCCAATTTTACCTCATATTTTTTATTATAGTAATATTAATAATCTTTATTTCAGACAATTTTTCTTTTTTGTTTGGTCCATACATATTACATTTTAACATTTTTACATTTGTTTTAGTAATTATGTACACCTTAAAAATTATGTTCTTAAGGCTACATACTTTAGATGAGTGTCCTCGAATTTTGTGTTTATAATAGCACACATTAAGCAGGAAATAATTGGGCTGTTAGTAAAAATTATTTTATTATTATATAATCCTCTTATTTATATAGTATTATATTATATATTATTAGTATTTATATGTTTATATATGTATGGTTTTATATAGCATGTATTGTTATGTATATTATTATTATATTTTGTTGTTGTACACTTATATCTATTCTCCCAGCTTATCTTATCTCTCTTTCACTCCTGGGTTTGCTGGAAGAAAACTCAATATTGAGTTAAGCTCGCCCTTGTACATTTTCTTTCCTTTTATTTTTTGTATGTCGTGTTTTGTGTACAATAAAGTATTAAATAAATAAATATAAATTAAACATTAAAAAAAATAATTATTTCGGGCTAAAACATTGTTTAATTTAATGTTAACGTTAGCCGTTATAATTCGGTGCTATCTTGTGGGATCACGCCATCAGACGCGACGTTACGTGTCACAGTAATTATGGTACGTGCAGCTTATCGCTTCAACGCCGCAGTTAAATTGCTCATGACACGGCGTTAATTGGTTTGAGCTTAATTCTCTCTGTACGAATTACACATTTTATATGAATGTGACAATTCTCTATTAATCGAAGAATTCATCATCAATTCCTATTATTACTTTACACTCTTCCTATGTATATATTTTTTTATGGGATAGGAAGGCAAACGAGCAGGCGTTTCATCTGACGGAGATCAATCAACGCTCAAACATCCGCAGCGCTATAGGCAGTACGGAAGCGTTGCTGACCTTTAAGGAAAGTGTCATTATGGGAGCGTGAGTGGTAGGGGAAAGAGGAGGGAGAGGAGGGAGATGGGGAGGGGTAGGGTATTGGGCCGTCGGAAGTCAGCCGCTCACTGTACGAAGCGCGGTAGCTAAGCTACCACTCGCCGGTTTTCTGCGGGAGTATGGTACTTCCCCGAGCGAGCCGGCCCATTCATGCTCCAGACAAACATTAAGCCATGTTGACAAAGTATTTGCTGCAGCGTGGCTATCCACTATCACAATAAAAATATATATTTATATATCTAAGTAAAAAATAATATTAAAAAAATATATATTTATATATCTTGTTGAAATAATCAATTGTATATTAAATATTCATCCACTCAAGTTCAAATACATTTTTTTGAAACTTGTAGTGGATGACACTTGATGTTAATACATTTTATTTTTCAAATATTAACCCTCTATCTGGTACATTGCACAGTCTCTGGAGTTCATATTGATTTGTATTAGATTAATGTGACAACACGAAACGTCAAGTAGAGCAATTTTTATGTGTATAAATTATTTTCTATTCTACGTATTTATTTTTTTATTTATTATTCTAAAAGAAAATAATTATTTTAAAACTAACTACTGCAAAAATATTTCGTTTTATAATCACTTTTATAAAAAAAAACCTTTTTCATGTGTTAAAAATGAACTAAGAAGAAAAAGTAGAAAACTTTAGCAAGATTTGTTCTTATACAGGCAGAATTATTTATATTATGCGTCTACCCAATGAGGTTTTCCTTGATGTTAGACAGTGAAGTACTGTGAAGAGGTACAAGTTTCGACGCTTTTGTTAATAAGAGTTGCGCCATGTGCGAAAGATAGCTTCTGAGAATTTATAATATGAAGGCCTGATATATTTTGTTAATTATAATACGAATATTAAATAAATTAATTATATATATTTTTTTAATGGAATTATTAACAAATATATATAAAGTATATAACCCTATAATTTATTTTTTTAATCGTACACTAAAATATTAATTAAAATAAAAATATAGATTAGCTGTTAAAATATAGGTTAGCTGTTAAAATATGGATTATTTTACGTGGATGTAGATATGGGTAAAATTTTTAAAACAGTTAACGGAAAACTTTGCTCTTACACACTGGAACCCATCTTCAAAATGTATTCCTTCATAAATAATGCCATTACCTTGTTAAGCGGACTATCTCAGTCCACATAATAACTTCAAACCTTATCACTATACACTACAGAGTATGGAATCGAATGTTAATTTTAAAAACGGTTTTTTATGTCGACGTAATCCCACTAGTGTATGGCAACGCCTATCAATGTTAAACCTTATATTATCATTATCTTTATCATAACAACTCACAGCAGGCTGCAACTGCTGCCATGCTGCTGCCAACACTGCCATGGTAACACTGCTGGATATAAGCCTCCCTCAAGACGCGCCACTTAGCCCGATCTTCGACTTTACACATCCAGTCTCTGCCAGCCGCCCCACACAGATCGTTGCACCATCTGACCTGGGAGAGTCCAACACTACATTTGCCAAGACGCGATCTCCTCTCCAGCAATCAACCTTAAAAGTAAAAAAGGCCTCCGGAACTCAACTGCTCACCGGACGAAGCGCGGCAGCTAAGCTACCATTCAGATGCCGGTTTTTTACGGGAGTGTGGTACTTCCCTGGGCGAGCCGGCCCATTCATGGTACAGACAAATAATATGCCATTCTTGATAAAGTATTCGTCTGAAGTGTGACTCTACAACTACAAGCTGATGATGATGGATGACCAGAAGCAGATTGTTATGACTATAATAACTATGAGGATTTTTAAGCTCCTCTGCTAATTCTATATTGAAAAAGAATGACAATTTCATGCCAGGCACGCATCCGCTTACGTGACCCGCTCGCAGTGTAAACCTACACCGATCATTTAACGAACAAGCAAAGTCGCAAGCAATACCTATTTTGTTTCCTTTGTGTAAATTACATAAGCGGGATTTATTTTGCCGTGCAATGCCAACGAAGTTACCTAATCCGAGAAGGTGCCGTAAGAAGTAAAGTTTTACCAACTCTTATCCTACTTCAAGACTAATACTGACGGCTTAATGTTAGACAGCTTCTAATGAAATGGAGTGCTTTTGAGTATTACTGTAATGAAAAGAGAACCACTCACAGACTTACCACTTTTAAAACGTATTTTAGTTTAGAGTTAAAATTCTACATGGGTAATTTTTTTAACCAATACTTTACTGAAAATAAATTGCTACTGGATCGATTAACGATTTTATTTATACACTAGCCTGTCGTGGACTTTTAGTTAGAACTATTTAAGACAAACAATCCTACGGTATATCATCTTTGTGTAACTCCAATGGTTTATGTAGCGTACGCCAAGATAGCTCTCAGAGGCCAGATTTTTTTCCCACTTAATTGACATGTATCGTTATATTACGACCAAAAAATTACATAAAATTATTATAAATTTTAGCCTATATGTTATTCCTATGTAAAACCTATATTAACTGTAAAGTTTCATTCAAATCCGTCCAGTAGTTTTTTCGTGAAAGAGTAACAAACATACATACTCATAAACTTTCGCATTTATAATATTAGTAGGAGTATAGGATAAATGCATACAGATCACCTGGTAGTAAGCGATCACCAGCGCCCACAGACATGCGAATGTCTGTGGGCGGCCTTTAATGAACACATACGCTCTTTGTTTATATTTTGTATTTAATATTTATTCATAAGTACACAATACTGTTTAATATTATAATAGTAATAGAAATCTCTTCCGATTTCAAAAAGCCGTGTCGATCCAATGTTTATCTAGAAGAAATCGCTATTTTTTTTTATGGGATAGTAGGACAAACGAGCAAGCGTCCCGCCTGATGGACAGCAATCAACGCCGCCCATAGACAACCGCGACACCTCAAGACTCACGGAAGCGTTGCCGAACTTTTAGGTATGTGTAGGCTTGTTTTTTGAAGGTGCCAATGTCGTATCGGTTCGGAAAGACTGTCGAAGGTTCCACACAGTGGTGGTGCGTGGAAAGAAGTTTCGAGAGAAGCGCACCGAGTAGATCGCCACTCATCTAGATGGTGATAAGTACGCCCTTTGTATATAATTATTATATAATCAACTTCTGTATTTTTTTTTCTTTTTGTACAATAAAGGGTGTACAATAAAGAATATATCTTTTTTTTTAAATTGTTTTCTAGAACGTTATCAGAGTTAATTTTGTCTTTTAATTTTATGCTGGATTTTTGCAAACTAACGCCTAACTGTATTAACCATAACAAGATTACAAGGACGAGAGAAACGTATTCAAAAATATAGTTAATCGAATTACAATACTAATTGGTTATTAAAGCATAATTTTTCACAAAATTCGATATCGAATTTAAACCCGTTCCTAATCTTTTCTAAATTCGTAACATTTTATAAAGCCGTTTCCCTAATAGCGTTCATTAATTACAAAGCCCATTGAAATGTTTTAATTCGAGAGACTTTGTGAACGACAGCGACTAATTTCGTGATGGAGTGACGGTTAGGAAAAATATATCCCATAACTTAGCTGAAGTGAACATTAAAAATCAATTTTTAAAATGTTTTAATGAAATTTTAGTAAATGAATTCATCACATTTTTGTTTATTTTAACACCCTAATATCAATAAACTCATGTTGAGAGTATTGTATTTCCTTTCCTGCCCTTTCCTTTCTTCTCTATCCTTTTTCCTCCCTTTCCACCAATCCATGGTCTGCCGTGCCAATGTCTGCGTGATTAGGGGCGAGCTTAGTCGCAAGCGTGCCGACTATCTCGGGATCGGGCTCCTCCGGGTACTATGGTGCCTTACCTCAGCATGCCGGGCTCTGCTGGGGCTGACCTCCATCCTCCCTTGCGGCTCGTGGGATTCACTAAGACGAATTTTAATATACTTAATTTGTTGAAAAAAGACGGCGACGTAGTTCGCCACCCGTCACGTCCTGATTCCCACGAGGGCGAGAAGTGACTAATGGAGAGTTGTTTTGTTGCGATGAATGTAAGACGAAGAATGGATGAATGGATGGATGAGTGTAAAGGAGGCGGGGAGGGAGTGCCGGGATCGTAGCGGATGGAGCTCTGTGGTCTCTGCTAACCCCTACGTAGGATTAGGCTTGATTTTTGCTATATATAATATAATAATAATAATTATTATTATACGGCTCCCTGCGAAGACGAGACTTAGGTACCGTATCGTACTAGACGAGTTCTTCTTCTAGGTCGTCATGCTCTTGGCAGAGCAGTCGTGATCGGTAAGTGGTGATTAGTTGTGACTTGTTTAACCAGACACCGCCACTCATCTCTTACAGTTGCCTTCTTAATGCATTGATGAGACGAATATGATAGTATATATTTGTAGACAGGTATCTGATATAAGAGTACTAAAAATCAACCCAGATTATTTTACCACACACATCGTCACATCGTCACGCCTGTCTCATCTCTGTCTGTCGCGGGGTAGGCAGAGACCACAGATCTCCATCTGCTGCGATCTTGGCATACTTCCCTTGCTTCCTCTACATTCATTATTCTTCTCATGCAAGCCCGCCGGTTGAGGGTACCCTTGACCTGGCTCTTCCTAAAAAGTTTATTTTACCAAATGTGAAGATTATGGCAACATCCCTCAATCCAAATCTAGAAATGAACTGTTACGGCTATTTCGACGATAGACGATGAAGAATCCATAAAGTCCATAAAAAATATTCTTTTGTATTTGCGTTTTTATTCCAATAATTTAACATAGAAGATGTGTAACATGTCATAGTTAATGTTTTGTATTGTACATGTAATACGGAACATTGAATTAAATGGTTCTCATATTATATAAAATTTTATTCTTAATAATATCAGTCACATCGCCTTTGTGTGGTAGAATCTATTGTTGGATTCACAATCAGTCACAATTGAAGTTCATTCGAGCGGAGATAATTAATCTCCAGAGCCAACACGTGTGTATAGACGGTATAAAGATAGCTGCTATGTTTATTAAGGTGTTTCTTTTATTTGTATGGGATAGGAAGGCAAACGAGCACGCGTGACACCTGATGAAACGCTATCAATGCTGCCCATAGATATCCGCAACGCCATAGGCAGTGCGGAAGCCTTGCCGACCTTTAAGGAAAGTGACATTATGGGAGTGGGAGGGGGAGGGTATTGGCCACCTGGGCTGCTCACCGTACGAAGCGTGGTAGCTAAGCTACCACTCAGACGCCGGTTTTCTGCGGGAGTGTGGTATTTTCCTGGGCGAGGTGGCCCATTCATTTTACAGACAAATAATATGCCATTCTTTACAAAGTGTTCGTCTGCAGCGTGGCTCTACCACTAAAACTTTTGCAGACCGTTAAAAGCAGAAAAGTTGCTTACCTGGGTCCCTCATGATGTATGAGACATGACGGGTATAAATTATTACAGCTAGTCATGACGGTCAAAGTCACGGGCAAAAGACGGTTTTAAAAACAAGTCTTAGCTATGTCATATCAAGGAGTGGGCAGGGATGGCGAGTGCTTCCGAACTGCTTCGCTCTGTTGATAATAAAAAATAGTGGTCCAGTATTGAGTATCGCGGAAAGGCATTACTCTACGAAGAATTAATTTATGTAAGAGAGTAATAAATTGTTAAATATTTATTTATTATCTATTCGAATTCAGTACCGTCACTATTAATTTGTCAGGACAAAAAGGAGTTTTTGGAAAAGCTTACTGACCATTTTAGTTAAACACTCAAATTTTCTTGACAGACTGACCGAGGCTTTGAATCTAATCCGATCTACAGGAAAATAAACATGTTTTATTATATATAATATATAATAAAACAAGTTTATTTTCCTGTAAATTGGATTACATTCGAAGACTCGGTCAGTCTGCCAAAAAGAAAAACTTATATTGTTATATGTAAATAAAGAAATAAATGTAGTATCTGAAGTAAATTAAACTACGGGCTGCACACAAAATTATCGTTTCGGCAACTAGTAACATATGAATGTCATTCTCTATTGCTATTGTCGTGGTGCAGTTAAGTCAAAGTTAATACGAATATTAATTAGTTTAATCTTTTATCTTTATGTTGTTATATCTATATATCACATAAATATAAGATATTATAATAACATAAAAATAATATATATTATATATGTTTTTGTTTTTGTTTTATACATTATAAACTTTACTAAGATTATGAATATCAAAATATAGTTATTCATTTTTTTTTAATTTAAACAATCTTTATAATGTTATATTTTTTTAAATTGTCTGATTGATCTCATAAAATAACAGATTTACAACTATTTGTTTAGAAACTAAAATCTAATCTTTATTTTATTTTTAATCATATTATACAAATAACATTACAATTTATAACTCAATATTCAAGCTTGAAAAACAGATCAAATGAGAACACGTTTTCTGAATTAAAATTCGGAGTTTAGGCAGGTGTTCGAGAAGCAATCGATCTTTGTAGTTATAAGCTCGCTGGAAAACATTACAGCCATTACGGTGATTTCGTTTAATTTTATCGAAGTCTACACAAAGAGGAAATTTTATTCCTCATGATTCGGTCCATAAGTTCGCAATGATGTGGAAAATGTACTGAGTTACTTTTAACAAGTTAATAAGATCTTTACTTATTGACTACTTCGAATTCTTTTAACACCTTATATTTTACCTAAGTATAGACGTAATAAACGTATAGAAGCGTTCGAAATGTGGGTATATAGACGGATGCTCGCTATTAGCTGGACTCAAAATGACGAGGTTCTCTGACAAGTCACGCAAAAACGTGAACTTTTGCAGACTGTCAAAGGTAGAAAAGTTGTTTATCTGGGTCATATTATGAGACATGACAGGTACAAGTTTTTGCAACTGATCATGATGGAAAAAGTCGAGGGCAAAAGACAAGTTGGTCGAAAACGAAAGTCTTGGCTACGTAATATCAGGGAGTGGACCGGGATAGCGAGTGCTCCAGAACTGCTGCGCCTCGCGAAGGAGGAGGAAAGTTGTGCTGGATTGGCTGCCAACCTTCGCAAGTCGGAGAGGCACTCTTAGAAGAAGATAGACGTAAACGATGCTAAGCTAATTTACGTTAGTTAGCACATTGTTACGAGGGAACCAAACGTGCAAGTTCTGAAGCAAATCTGTGTGATTCATGACAAAGTCTACTTTTAGTTCTACCACAATTATTGGCCTTAATGAGGTGTTGGATAACTCATGCAATCTCTATTTAATAGTGATCTTTTTTTTATAGTGATTTTGATAGTGGTAGAGCCACGCTGCAGATGAATACTTTGTCAAGGCATGGCATAATATTTGACTGTAGCATGAATGGGTCGGCTCGCCCGGAGAAGTACCACACTTCCGCAGAAAACCGGTGTGTTAGTGGTAGCTTAGTTACCGCGCTTCTGTACGGTGAGCGGCTGAGTTCCGGAGGCCCAACACCCTCCCCCTCCCACTACCACTCCCATAATAACACTTTCCTTAAAGGTCGGCAAAGCTTCCGCACTGCCTATGGCGCTACTGATATTTATGGGCAGCTATGATAACATTCCATCAGGTGACACATCTGTTCGTTTACTTCCTATCCCATAAAAAAATCAATCATCAGCATCATGAATACGGCATGTACAGCTCTATCAGCTCTGCTTACAGTCCACTGCTGGACATTGTTATTTTTAAAAAATTGAGGGTTGTTACTACAATGCCTATACTTAGAAGTGACTACTTTGACTGGAGCATGTGCGTAGAATGGGAGTGTCTCATTTCTCACGTCGCTTTCTTCTGGGCTCAGTAGGGATAGCACATCGAAACGTTGGGATTTTGTGTGTATTCTTAGATAATTTCTTTAGACGATTCGCGACATAATATCCGAGAGACAACCCTTTTTTTATAGGAAAGGATGGCAAGCATGTTGTACAGCAAGCATATTGCCTAATGGAAAGCAATCAACGCCGTATATACATATATATTATGTATGTGTGTATTGTCTATATTGTATTTAGCTCAAGTTCTCCAAATAAAATAAAAATATATAGTCAATCATGATGATAATATTTAGTATGCCAATGGGAAATTGCGAATTGGTTTCTATTCTCTGGTAGAAGAACTGCTACTTGTTTAAAGATATTTGCTCCCATAATTGCCTTGTACAACACCCACGGGAAGAAATGTTGTGGACCTTTTTATACCGGGAACCAAGCTTCAATTACTCTATGACACCATTAATCATGTCTGCGAACAGTCTGAAGGAACTTTGCCAAATCTGAAATTGAATTTAGAAGTTGGCGGATGCCATATAGGTAATCGATCTTTGTTATTGTACGCCTTCCATCCCTCCAAAGTTCCAATGGGATATTTCTTATCTTACCATTGAATTTTGAAAAATTCACTATTAAAATACCTGAGTTTCAGCGGACCGCTGCCTGCAATTTGTCACAAAGATAACAACGGCACGTGAGATGAATTATCTTTAACTGCGTCCATCTTTCTGAATAATAACTCTCATAACTAACTTTCAACTAATTCTGATTTTGAAGCGAAAATTGTTATCTTTATTTGGGAGACTAAGTAATTATACTAAATTATATTTTTCTTTAACGTACCTTATCCTCTGAAATTACCATCTATTTCAAATATACTTTTTCAAGGGACAGGAAAGTATGGGAGTGTGTTTGTCTGATGCAAAGTAAACAATCAACGTCCCTTACAGACATCTATAATATCTTAAGGAAAATAGAAGCTTTATCGACCTTTGAAATATATGTTCGAAAAAATATTTCTAGAGAAATGGACGCCTAGCCATGCTTGCCTAGAGCTAATTGGTGGCGTATCTAGACTCGGTATGTATATCTGCAAGCCAAAAATACGAGTAAAAACTATACCGATGATGGAATCTAATCTACGACCATTGTCTTCAAAGGCGACATCTTTACTGCTGAGCCGATTAGGTCGTTAAAAAATCTGGAATATATTGTACGAAAATCTCTATAAGAAATAAATACGGAAAGGAATTTCTTTCATATTTTATTATCGACAAGGGTAGAAGTTATGAATAAATATTAAGTCTTCCTCATGAATATCGGAAATAACTAGCTATGTTTTATATATAAAGTTTAGAAAACGTACGAGTATATAAAAACATTTATAGCTCAGTTGGTAAAGTAAGGGTTTACGATCTGATGTATTGAGTTCGTATTCTCCATTGGACTATTGATGTTAACAATTTCCTAACATAAGCATAATTAGCTTAAGTGCATCGCAGAAGATAACTGGTTCCACAGAGTGGTGGTGTATAGAAAGAGGTTTCACTCGTCCAGATGGTGGGATGAAACTTGTATTTGTGCTGAGTCGTGCTGTACTGAAATTAAGCGATAGAAATACTTCTCCATGCATGCTTTTTATGTTAAGTTTTAGAACAGGGAAGGCTTGAATTAAATAAGTAGACCGATGCTCTTCTATGGTTTGAAGTGAGGCTTCGTAAGAAGTCAGTAGCGTCAGCACATTTAAGGCGTAATATAATCGCTTAAATTAAACGTTGTTTAACGTAAGCATATAATTAAACATAGGTTTCAATAAAGCATGTACTACTTAACCTAATAACTTTCAATCAAATCCATTTTTTATGGGATAGGAAGGCAAACGAGTAGGCGTGTCACCTGATGGAAAGCAATCAACATCGCCCATAGACTTCTGCAGCGCTATAGGCAGTAAGGAAGTGATGCCGATCTTTAAAGAAAGTGTTGTTATGGGAATGGGAGGGGGAGGGGTAGAGGTAGGGGGAGGGTGTCGGGCCTCCGGCGGTAGATAAGCTACCACTCAGACGGCGGTTTTTTGTAGGAGTGTGGTACTTTCCCGAGCGAGCCGGCCCATTCATGCTACAGACATTTCGTCTGCAGTGTGGCTCTACCACTATTAAAAGATTACTAACATTTTATTTTTGTAAATGACTAGAAGAGTGGAAACGACGTTTTGACACAGTGTGACATGTCTAGATATAGAAACGATCTGCGTAGTGTGGTTGGCAGAGACTTTCACTTTCAGGGTTGGATGAGTGTAATTCAAGATCGGACTAGGTGACGCGCTTTGAGAAAGGGCTATGCCCAACAGTGGACTGTTATTGCTGTATTGATATTGACGAAGTCAAGGTCCTTATTGCTATTAGAACAATGAGATGAAAGCAACCTTATAAAGGTTGTATTTAAATTAAAAAATTGCAACACTTTAAGTCCCAAGTCATTTAGAGATCAATATACAATATGAAGTCAGGAACCAGGAATAGAGCACTGCGTCACATTCGCAGCAACGAAGGAAGCCATGAATAAATTTTCGAAGTTCGTTACGGGGAAAGTAACACCATCACTTTCTATTCAAAGAGGATTTAAAAGAATGGTTTTCATGTTTATGTTATATTGTAATGTTCTTTTAAAAGAGTTGTAATATTTCGATATTACTAAAATTTAAAAACGATATTAATACTTTTGTTTTTCACAGCTTATATAGTATGTCCCATTGCAGTGAGCACGGGCCTCTCCCTTAATGGAGGAATGGACACTAACCCACCACGCTTGTCTGAATAAATATCTGTAGGCCATACATAGTATTTATTCGATGCGAGGATCGAACTACGCTACAATTTACTCCGTGGGCGGGGGGCCGCGCCATTGAGCTAATTTGTTGTCTATATATAATATTGGTTGTATTAGGAAAATATTTTGATATTAGTAATCTTACTATTCTTATAAGTACAATTCTTACTATTCTTTTCAGGTTTCCATATACTATTCTAGTTCTATTTTGGTTTTATTTGATAAATTTAAAAAAAGTCTTAGGAGTTCTTAACTACGTCTAATGGACAGCCCGCTGCATCCTTATGTCATGAAAACAAAATTTTTCTACCCTCCTTCTTGTACTTACTTTTGGTGTTAAAGCGTGGTTACGAATATCCGCTAGATTTATAGTTTCAAAATCGTTTAAAAAGCTTCTTGCAACTTTGGTGGATGAGTATTGAAATGTAGGAATGCATCATAGGAACATAGCTTTTGAGTTGCCAAAGTTAAGTGCCAATAAGCTCGTTGTTGTTGGACTACTGGAGTAAATTAGACAGCAAGTTTTTTTTTATAGCACAGCAGGCAATCGAGCATTCGGATCTCCTAGTAGTAAGTGATGACAGTCGCCCATAAACATCTAGAATCTCGGAGGTGTCGCACATGTCGTTGCCGGTCTCTTCCAAACACATATGCTTGTCTCTTGAATGGCCTTATCCCGTATATACGTGGAAACATCGCGGGTAGTAAGTCTATCCGAACGAACGAACGGGAGTCATCTACCCCCTCAGAGAGGGGTGTAGGAGCGAGTCTCGGGGATGAACCCCACTACTCGGACTCGTACGGCTCGGGGAGGCGATAGCCTCCCGGTCTTTGTGCCACCGTTATCGGAGGTTTTTAGGGGTCCGTGAAATTCGACCAATCTAAACCCGTTCTGCTCCATGAACAGGGGCGAACAGGCTGTGACCGAAAACATCGCGCAACGCCGAGAAGCAGAGGACAACCTGTTTAAGTCTATTCATACTTGCACAGTTCGTGCCAGAAAAGCGCGACCAAATCGCACGGTGGTGTGTGGTCAGCTATGCAGGTGATGGCGTTGATGGGGGGTGAAAGGTTTTTGGTCACTATTAGTTTGGTCACTAAAATTAAAAAAAAAAACAATTATGACTTAGAACCTAACAAAGCATAAATAGTGGTCACCCTACAATGGAGGTACGAACATAGATCAGATAGAAATGAGCTCCCGTAGGCTGCCACTGCATATTATTTTATCGACTTTTACCCACGGGAGATATAGCGAAGAGGCGATTGGTTCGGTTCCATAAGCAATTTCCCCATTTCATAGAGAATTGCATGATATTTTCTTTAATTATATCTTTATTTAAATAGCTGTACAATATAATTAGGTTGCACACGGAAATTTAATAATAAACAATTATTGATTTTTGTTATGAGATAGTAAGGCAAACGAGTAGACGTGCTACCAGATTGTACTACGGATAAGAGTTTTTTATGGGATAAGAAGGCAAACGAGAAAGCGTGTCACCTGGTTGAAAGCAATCAACGCCGCCCATGGACATCTACAATACCATTCGCATCCCAAACGCGTTGCCGGCCTTTAGAAGGCCTTTCCAATGTCGTATCGGTTCAGAAACACTGCTGACGACAACTTTCTACAGCGATGGTTATATAGAGTGGAGGTGCGTAGAATTATCTATTATAAGTCTTAATAGCTGTAAGGAAGCAGTAAGCGAAACTTAAGTGGTAAAGAAGACTCAATAATTTATTAACACGACATACAAATAAAGTTTTTCATTCTCAAATCAAAAATGAAGAAATAAAATATTATTGTTACGTAAATATGACGATATATTTTCAACGTCATGAACTAATCCATTCAGGTCGACATGAAATATATTTTGTCAACAAAGATTTTTATAGGGGTTCAAATAAATTATGAATTTTGAATTCGAAACACACTATTTTATCACCTTATTTTTAACTTGAAAATTTATGATAAAGGTTTGATTTTAAATATTTAATTTTGAATGGTAATCGATTGAAATTATAATTTAAAGGACAATAGTAAATATATTTGAAATAAAATATTTAAATCGCCAATGTCAAAAGTAAACGAAACATTTTGATAGTTTATATGAAACCTAACATATGTTGTAGAGGATTCTAGCCTAGATCTCTGAATGCGTTTATTTTTTAAGCGTTTGAATAAAAATATACACACAGTGTCTTTATTATGTGCTAACTGTACATCATAATATTTCGCCTCGACCAAAATTCATTTCGGTAAAAAAAGTTCGTTTTCCAAATATATTATATACGCAAATGCTTTGTTTATCTATGCTGTAATATATCACCGCCTTTGTAGCACTACACAATTTTGGTAGAATGTAGACATAAAAGACGTTTTGTCAAGAAAGATTTGAAGGCGTTAAAATTCGATTTTATTTTTTCTTCATACTATAATTAATTATGTATGTCATCGTATCATGGAAAGCGTTTATCATTATCATCATCCTATAGCAATCCACTGCTGGAAATAAATTTCTTTCAAGGCGCTATACCAAACCCGATTTTTAGTTACACGCATCTAATATTATCTAGCCTCCTTGCACATTTCATCGCTCTATCTAGCGGGGTGGGGGGCGCGGAGATTGGGCACCCCACACTACGTTTTTTTTATTACTTCTACCACTACCGTATACCAAACTGCTATTTCCATTCCAATTGTCCGATAGTTTAAATTCCTTAACAAATGTGATCAGCCCATTGCTACAACAGTTAAGCTAGCTCGAAGAACTATATCGATCCTTTTTGGTTTCCTACGAATTTCTTAATTTTGAATTATCCAGGAGACAAATTCCCAACATAGTCCTGTAAGTGATATTGAGTTTGTGACACAGACAGACCGACAGTGTCCACGTTTAGGCACTAAAGTTCTTAACCTTAAATAAAGGCTGAATGTTGATTATGATATACATAACTATACCAGATGTACGCGACAGAGATTTCTGTTATATCATTCTTACAAAGCATAAATACTTAGGGTTTTTTTTTATGAAATAGGCAGACGAGCAAGCGCATCATCTGATGAAAAACAATTAACGCCATCCATAAGCATCTGCAACACCAGAGGAATCGCAGTTGCGTTGCCGGCTTTTAAGATATGAGTAGGTTTGTTTTTTGAAGGTTTCAATTGCGTATTGGTTCGAAAATACACCCGAAGGTGGCTGGTTCCATAGAGTGCGAACGGATGGTGCGTGAAATATTAGAAATAGAATAGAACAAAGAAAATTTTCGTTAAGTTTAGGTTAATCAGAGATTTAGTTTAAAAAAAAAGAAGTTCTCATTTCTCCCACGAGGAATATGGTCTTGGAAATGTAACTGAGATTAACGTCGTTGTCTATTCAAGAAGTGGAAGCGTTTATCCGGTAATGTTCTCAACGCGACCCCGTTCTGTAAAATGGTTAGTGAAAGAAATAGAAACGTCAGACTCTTTAGCGCTTTATTTAACGCCCCTTAATTACTAGACAGACTTAAAGTGAGCTCTGGCATTGGCGAAGCGAAGAAATGGTTAGCATTTTGAGTTTAAATTTTGTTCACTGAAATGATATGTTAAAAGGATTATATTTTATTTCTTATTATATTTATAAAGTAAAATAATTCTTTTTGTATGAAATAGATAAGTAAACGTGTAAGCGGATTTCTGATAGTAAACAATCAGAACCGCCTGTAGAAATAACCTATAATAAGGGCACGTTAGTTGTGTTGATTAAGCTAATGAAATAATTCATGTATTATGGAAGGATTTAATAGGAAGGTAAAAAGGAAGTAGTAATATAGTATAAGGATACTAGTAAGTAGCTGCCTAGTAAAATTTATTTTAAAATTTCTTAATCAATTGAATATAAGAGAAGCGACAAAGATAACATAATGTTCCTAATAAATACATGGCTATAATTAGATAAGGAATACAAAACATATTAACAATTATTTCTTTCAAGTCATAAAAAAGACGACCGATTGGCTCAGCGGCGGGGCCCTCCGCCCGTGGAGTCAATGGTCGCGGGTTCGATTCCCGGATCGGAATAAATATTTATATGGATTTATAAATGTTTATTCCGAGTCTGGTAACCCCCTCAATCCGCATTTCCTTTCCTGCCCCTTCCTTTCCTCTCCGCCAATCCACGGTCTGCCGTGCCAATGGATGCGTGGCTAGGGGCGAGCCTAGTCGCAAGCGAGCCGATCGTCCCGTGATCGAGCTTCCCCGGGTACTATGGTGCGTTACCTCATCATGCAGGGCTCTGCTGGGGCTGACCTCCATCCTCCCTTGTGGTTCGTTGGATTCACTAAAGACGAATTTAATATACCTAATTTGTCAAAAATGACGGCGACGTGGTTCGCCACCCGTCACGTCCTGATTCTCACGAGGGCGAAAAGCGACCAATGACGAGCCGTTTCGCTGCGATGAATGGCAGCGGATGGAGCTCTGTGGTTTCTGCCAACCCCTGCGGGGGATAGGCGTGAATATATAATATATATATAAAAAAAATAAAAAAACGATTAACAACCAAACTAAAAGGAAATAAGACAAAATAATGGTTTACAAGAATTTTCGTTTCGAAAAAGAAAGTTGAATCTTTGCTTTTTCCTTTGCTTCCTACGTTACGTAGTACGTACGTACGAAATTGACATATCTATCTATCGACAATTATTGGAGTAGCACTCATTTACTCCAATAATTGTCGATTCTCCGACTAGTGTGATTAGCCTTTTGTCAATTCAGTTTGCTATCTTGAAAAACTATGAAAAATTTCGATTCTTTAACATAACTGATCAAGTCTTATCTTTCATATAAGATATTTCAAGCATTTCTCTCACAGAACTATACAAATGTGTAACAATTTGTCACCTGTGGTGTTCTCACGGAAATACGACACAGGGCCATTCAAGAGACGAGCGTATATGGACGCAAAAGGCAACGGATCTGAGACGGCATCGGCGTTCCGGATATCTGGTGGTGGTAATTACTTACCACCAGGTGACCAGCATGTTCGTATATTTGCTCAGCTATAAAAAAGGGAGTGACTTTGAGCTTGTGGAACAAGTTACTAACTGTTTGATTAATGGAGTCAGGCATTACTTTGCGGAAATCCTTTACTATATGTAGAGTTAGACTCTACGGAAGACAACCGCTAAGTCTTAAATAAATTAACGGTTGTCTTCCGTAGAATCTACTGTACCTGATGATGCCTTGAGGCGAAACACGTATCGTGTGCAAAGTGAAAAAGTGGTAGTATTTATTTGGTGTTGTTGAGAGGTGGAGAGTTGCTGACGGTCGTTTTTTCGGTAAGATTTAAAAAAACAAACACCCATTATTATTTTTCTGTTTTTGTTTGCTTGTCGCGGATCTTAGCTAAGTAATAGTTTTAATTGTTCACAAACTATCTGCTTGTTAGTGTCCACATTTGGCACCGTAACCCTATCTACATAATAATATATCATTACTAATTATAAAATACTCTCCTGGTAAATTCAGTGCTAGACTCTTTTATGAATTACTTAACTAGATACCCAATGCAGTCGGTTAAACTTTTATCGAGATTGTTCTGGCTAAGTGCCAAGTTTGTAACCGTGATATGACTGAGGTCCAATAAAACTAAATTAGTTAAATTATCAGAATATATAGTATAATTTTTTTTCCATAGCCCAGATATGTCCCTCTGCTGGGCATAGGTTTCTTCAGTTCTGGATATAGTAATAAACTCACAACTTGTCCAAGGCAGAATAGTAGGGCATCTATATTGAGACCTGTAGGTAATACATATATTTATTCCGATGCGGGAATCGAAATCGCGACCATTGACTACAAAAGCGGTAGCACCGCCACTGAGTCAAGAAGACCTATATTTTTATACATATGCAGAATGAAATATCTGTGGTAATACGTGTCTTTTAGAATTGCAATGCAAATTTCAACTACCATTTAAAGATGTAGTGACATTTATTTTGATGAAATAATACAATGTAAACACCTTCTTGCATCGTACCCTATTTTCTGGCGCGCCTGGTGTATAAATCTATCAAACTTTAAAGTTTTTATGTATTCAGTTTCGAGGATCATCTCTAAATTGGCAATTAGATTGGACTATGACGACCATCCTGTTGTACAACAGACATGGAACAAATATCGGAGCCTAAAAGAAATATTTAAAAGCAATTTGCCAACAAAAACCGAAACCAACGTCTTCAGACTTTCTTCGTCTTCTTTCCCGCCTCCCGCACATACGTACGCTAAACGTTGAAGTTTAATAAAAAAGTTAAAAACAAAATACACCACGTGTCAACGACGAATTGAGCACAATATGATCCATATAAATAAAAAACAAAATTCGTCTTTCAAAAATCAGAGTCCTTACTTAAGCTATTGATGCAGTAGTATACGCCCTAGGTGTGATTAAAATGGAGATAAGCTGAACATGTGGTGCGTCTCCAGTACCAAAGGTAGATGGCAAAACTAACAGAGCAAGGGAACCGTAAACAAGGGAGACCCCATGGGAGATGGAAAGATGAAATCAGGGAGGTAGCCGGCTCAAACTGATGTCAGATAGCTCGCTTCAGAAAGCAATGAATGTCCTTGGATGAGGCTTTCACCTGCAGAGAGATTATTGCTTAAAATTTAGATTGATAGATAGATATATTCTTTATTGTACACCAAAAATAAAGTTATACAATTATTGATTGTATAAATATTTATTATTACTATAATAATTACTTTAAAAATATCTTGTTTTATCTGTACAAATTGTTTATAGGCAAGAAATAAAAAGATTTTTTAATTTGTTCACTTATTTTATGACCGTTCTAACACCTGAAACGAGCTGATATTTAAAACAAAGAAAAGTTCTAATAGATTTTACATCATGTATATAGACACTTTATCTCTTCAGTCTGTTATTGAAGCGTATTTAATAAGGTATTAAATTGAGAAAATATTGATAGAAGAGTACACACGAGGCAGCCGAAACCACAATTTATCTATCGCTCGATACATTTATCATACTCAGTTTGACAAGCACATACGTTTCCTCGCTAAAAGAGCGACATAGAATAATTTATAATAACGGTGTGAACATTCTTGTTCAAATTATCAAGAGATTGTCAATGTTTCGGTAATATATACGACCTACTTGGAAATTTAATTTTAAATACACATTGTGCGGTTTTTATTATATCCTTATTGATATTAATTTTATTGACAAGCGACCGAGAGAAGGATTTAGTTGGGCTGGGCTGCATTTAATTGCGTCAAGTCTTCACGTCGCCACATTTCAAAGCCTGAAGACAAAAGTCTTCAACCAGTGTCTTATAGTGTCGAAACGTAGATACTGATGGTCCGTCTGCTTCACAAGCTCAAAGTCGGTCAGAGGGTACTCCAAGTATAGGAGTTTCTCTGGTGGATAGAATTCAGAACGAAGAAATTCGCCGGAGAATCAGAGTCATCGACATAGCTCTCCAAGTTAGCAGATTGAAGTGGCAATGGACTGGACACGTTTATCGGAGAAGCGACAACCCTTGGAGTAAATGAGTGCTGGAGTGGAGACCGCATCTCGATTGACATGGTCTGGTCTGCTAGATGGAGCGACGATCTGCCCAAGGCGGCTGGTAGAGACTGGATGCGTATAGCTGAAGATCAGGCTATATATCAGGCAGATATTGACAAATCTGTGATATTAGCTGTGTACATACCGACGCAACCAAACTGCAATTTCCAATCAGTGCACCAAGCGAGGGGATTATGCCAACGCCCCTCAATTTTGGCTAAAGTTTTTATTTACTATGTACTTTTATTAAAATCGTATATATATATATATATATATATATATATATATATATATATATATATAATATATATATATATATATATATATATATATATATATATATATATATATATATATATATATATATATATATATATATATATATATATATATATATATATATATATATAAATAATATATATATAATAAATTATCGGCAAAATTATAGTCTAATGATTATAATTTTGCCGATAATTCCAACAATATACGGAAGTGCGTCAGAAAGGACGTTCAATAGCTTTAATTTGGCGGTAATCGAAAACAATGGAGCCATTCATATCGTTTTTGTAGGCATTATTGTTTGCGGTATCGTTTACCGCAATATTGCTGTTTTATACCAGTTGTCAAGTAATAAGTGATGGTATAACCTTTCACCTATCTACAGTAGATTAGGCTACAGCATTACTGAAGTCAGAAAAAAATTACCAGAGCAGAAGACAACGGAAAATCATTGCTTCCATTTTTCCCTTGAGAGTTATAGAAATGTCTAATATCTTAATGGACGATCCATGATCACGACCACACGGCCAGGAGTGTATGACTGGGAAAGAGGAGTCCTAAATTGATTATTTATTCTACAGAACCAATATCAGTTTTAGTCTGTTGTGAATCATGGATGACCAAGATCTCACTGAACATCTATATTTTTGTATATATTTGCATGCATATTTTGCGAAGCAGGTTCGATTCCCGCATCGGGATAAATATATGTATGGCTTAAAGGTATTGATTCCGAGTCTGGATGCCCCATCCATCCACTTTCCATAAGTGTTTGAACTCACCTGATCATCGTCATACGAGGAACACCTCTGGAAATCGTCATGACCAGTAATGAACGTACATAAATGAGAAATAAATAGCATCTCTTTGCATTTTTTACTTCTTTTAGCAAGTAATACGTTAGCAAGTGGTCCGAATAATTGTTCGGAGTTCCTACCTCGGAAATCCATTACGTATACAATAGTTTCATTAACCATCTGGTTAAGTGGCGATTCAGTGTGATAAACTTTTCTTAAAACCTTTTTCTACGCATCTCAAATCTTTTTCGCCTTGTGTGACTAAATCAGATCATTAGCTAGGTGATCGGCCAGGGTTTTCTTCTTCTTTTTCCCTAAATTCGACTCTGGACATTTAATTACATTTACTTTTTGCATAACTGACGATATAAACAATATTTTCTTTATGACAACCCAGTGTCATGGATTTCATACCCTTCGATTCTAGTATGTCTATGATTATAACGTGTTTTTAATAACGAAATTCGGAAAGTAAATAAAAGCTACCAACGCAACTGAGACGCCTCTGTCATTGTGAATGTCTATGAACGGAGGTGATCGTTTACCACCAGGAAACCTGAATGTTTGTTTGCCTGCTATAAAAAAAAGTAATGCAAAAATAAAAGTATTGGAAAAATATAAATTTATTATTTATGTTTAAAATCAAGTTATACATATATATTTAAATTTGCTTTCAATTCAGCGTAAAGTTTTTTAAATTCAATGAAAATAATTTATATTCAGAAACTATTGCTGGAAAGTATTCCCGAGGGTAAATGTAATTTGGTGCAACCGCAACCTAATTGAAAAGCTCCCGCGATGCCAAGTACCCCTGTATACGGACGGACACGTGCTTTGTTTATGTAATACTTTCTATTATCTAAATATTACTACGTGAAGAAAAACTTTTGAACCCCTTTTTAAGCCAATTGCGCATACGAATGAGATTGAGATTTGGCCTATTTAAATATTCAAAAGAAAAAGATCAGAATAAATAAAAATAAAAGAATAAAATAAAAATAAAAAAATTAAAACGTAATGAATTACGGTCGAATTTCGACCAATAGAAGACCATCTTCTTTAAGTTTTGTCCCCAACACATGGATGCATTTTTACTAAAACTTCTTACCACACACCGTCAGTTGTGGAACTAACTATCTTCAGCGATATTTCCGACCCAATATCACATTAGAAATTAAAAGACAAACAAACCTACATATATCAAAGGCCACACACTATAAGCGGTGTTGATCGCTTTTCATTACGCGAGATGCTTGACCGTTTGCTATTTTTTTTATGGGTTAGGAAGGCAAACGAGCAGGCGTGTAACCTGATGGAAAGCAATCAATGCCGCCCATACACATCCACAACGCCTTAGGCAGTGCGTGAAGGTTGCCGACCTTTAATGAAAGTGACTATATATACACTATAGTATATATAGTAGGAGGGGGAGGAGAGGGGGAGGGGAACTCAGCCACTCACCGTACGTAGCGCGGTAGCTAAGCTACCACTCAGACGCCCGTATTCTGCGGGAGTGTGGTACTTCCCCGGGTGAGCGGGCCCATTCATTTTACAGACAAATAATATGCCATTCTTGACAAAGTATTCATCTGCAGCGTGGCTTTACCACTGCTAAGTACTCTACTACTGCTTACTATATGCTAACCATCTACCATAAAAACAAAATAGGAAATATTTTTTATGGATAAACTCTATAATTTGTAAAGTTACTGTTCATTTCAAGCCTTTTGTGTAATGAATAGCCGTTGAATAAAACTGTAAAAGGACTGTGATATTCCCATTTTGTTCCCTTACAGTTTCACAGAATGAGGTCGCTTTGAAAGTAACGTTGGATAAGAGTTCTGAGCACTTGGGACGGCCACAGTGCTAATATCAATTAAATTCCGGCAGATTGCGATCTTTAACAAATATTATATGTATGTATGATCTTTTTCGTATAATTTTAAAGATGTATTTACAATATGTCAATATATTTATAATTATGTGAAAATAAATGTTTTTTGCCGTGTCCCGGCAAAGCGTGCCGACTGTCCCGGGATCAGGCTCCTCCGGATACTATGGTGCCTTACCTCAGCATGCAGGGCTCTGCTGGGGCTGACCTCCATCCTCCCTTGCGGCTCGTGGGCTTCACTAAGACGAATTTAATATACCTAATTTGTCGAAAAATGACGGCGACGTGGTTCGCCACCAGTCACGTCCTGATTATCACGAGGGCGAGAAACGACCAATGGAGAGCCGTTTCACTGCGATGAATGGTAGTGGATGGAGCTCTGTGGTCTCTGCCAACCTCTGCGGGGGATAGACGTGAATATATATAAAAAAATGTTTTTTGTCCCATCTTCTTATTTATTCCCTCAATCCTGAGAATCGGCAACCAAAAGGGTAAGGGACGCTGTTCTAGGGTGTAAATTACTTGACATAAGTCGCACTGCTTCCTGTGTGAAGATCTCCGGTGTATCAGTTAGTCGAGTTACCCATCACGTCGGTCTAACCACAAGATCTTGTGATATCTATTCATTTCCCAGTTGAAAAAACTTTGAAACCAGTTATTTGCTTGCAGTGTTAATTTACCTTAAAAATATGACACAATATTCTGATATCGTCTGATATCGTCTGATTTTATAATTGACATATTAACCTATGATGTACCATACCCTAACAGAATATGTTGTGGTAGCTTTTTTTGCCGCGGATTAACGCGTTTTGTACGACGAAGACTGGAACCCGAAGTTTCAAATATTTGTTCCTCTTTGACTCCTATTACTCTTATCTTTACTTTCTAGTAGATAACGTGTCTATGTTAACTTCCCCTCCCTTCTATATATATAGATAGATGTATACTATTTGTCATATATGTAATATATATGCATATCATATATTACCAATATCTTCTCTATAACTGCGAGTTATAAATAATAATATTTATTTATGGTAAATTTTAGTTCCCTTCTGATATCAGATTGTATATACAAAAGACTGAAAAAATTGTGAATTATCATTTAACTAAGGCTTTGTGTGCCTCATTATTTTGCCATATCTCATCTCATTATTTATAACGAGGTATCTGAAATGGTTTCAGTTTGCTTCGTCAAATTCACAATTATTACCCAACGCCCACTTAAATATAATGAGCATGACTTATATTAGAAAAGGGAAATTATTTGTTTTGTGGAAGGAGTATTTAAAGATGATATTAGAGGTCAGATTTCTATAGTGATATATTTATATATGTCTATAGGTCAGTCATTGCGGTAGAGCCACGCTGCAAACGAATACTTTGTCAAGAATGGCATAATATTTGTCTATGTATGTAGTATGAATGGGCCAGCTCGCCCGGGGAAGTACCACACTCCCGCAGAACACCGGCGTCTGAGTGGAAGCTTAGCTACCGCGCTTCATACGGTGAGCGGCTGAGTTCCGGACGCCCAACATTCTTCTCTATTTTTTTTCCTTTCTCTCTATGTAAAGCTCATCCAGTTTTTTCCTGCTATTTCCGCAATGTCATTACTATACTACTATTCCATTTTATTCTATTTTAATTAAACAAATATATTTTTAATTTTTCTTTCAAATAACAAGTGTAAAATATCATCAAATTTATGTACACATATATTATTTCCATTGTCCAATTTACCACGACCCTTATCTTATATATGACCTTTTCATCGTAATAATATGGAAATACAATATATTCGATAACTTGCGCCCCTGGATACTGCGCTGTCATAATGCCCGTTCATGCAATAACTTTATTTATGTTGATATAAATACGTATATTAACTTGTTATATTTCCCGAAATAAAAGCAAAAAAGTGAAGTCCATTAAAATAAGAGTACTCTCATTTTACTTACTCTTGGTGGCTTAACGACCCAAAGTATATTTTGTCCTCCAATGCAAGAATAAGTCACTGCTTCTGGTCTTTTGCGATTTTTTACCAAAGATTTAAGCTCATTCAAATCGATGTTCACTGCATCACTCCCCTGACATCTGTGGTGATTTAGGGGACGTCGATTGGACGGTATTCTACACGATTTAAGCTGCGTGATCTTTTCTTATCTTCTTTAGATGCCTGAGCCAATGGAATCTATATGTTTTTGTCCCTCTGGTTATATAAGTTTCGGACGAATCTCTTTCTCGTCGTCCCACGCATCATTCACATAGCAATCTGTATGAGTATTTGTCGTTTGTTGGTGATTTGTTCTACCAATCGACTCAACCTGCGGTCATCGGCAATCAGCGCAGCATTTAGTCAGATGCAGTACCAAACCTTTGCTATACACTTGTTTAAGGCTGGCAATACGTTTGCAGCTTTCCTAGTAGTGAAAATGTTCTTGGGCGGCAGTGCTATTTGCGTGTCATCACGAGACCTGCTTACTCAATTCTCTCCATCTTCTACAAAAAGTAAGATTATATTAACAAACATTATATGATATTATATAAATATTATGATATTACGCCAGGGCCTTGCTTTTGGCAACCACGGTTGCCAAATTTTCGGATCTGAATTGAACTGAATTTTTGTTTATATAATATATATTTTTTATTTATAACGATGTCTTTAATCTATTTGTCTTGATATCTTTCATTTTTGATGATTTTAATGGTCCTTCATTCAAAAAGCTAATATAGACGTTTAAAAAACGAAACTTTAAAAAAAACAAACAATCAACAACTCTTATGATGTGATATGATATGATATTAAATAAACTATTTTGTATGTGATAAGAAGGCAAACGAGCAGGCCTGTCACCTGATGAAAAGCAATCAACACCCATACATTGCAGAAGCATTGCCAGCCTTCAAGAAATTGTAGGCTAGTTTTTTGAAGGTTCGAATTTCGTATCGTAGCGATACACCGCTGGAAGTAGCCGGTTCCACGAGGTAGAGATGCGAGGAAAGAAGTTTAGAGAAAAACCTACTGTACTGGATCGCCATTCATTTAGATGGTGGGGATGAATTTTTTTATTATATATTCCATATAAAATCCGCTTTAAATGTTAACACTAAAGAAATCTAATAATTTTGCTGAAGTAAATCATATTTTCTTGGAGCTAAGAAATAATTTCGTTATCTAAATTTGAAGGTTTTGCGGGAATAGATTTAGTCAAACAAGCAGAACGTGATTTTAAAACACATTTTCTTTGGTGAAATATATTTTACCTTTGACTTATGTAATTTTCTATTGAACTAATTGATGTAAGTTTAAATTATATTTTAAAAATATTTTATTTGAAATTTCAAGCAAATTGTTTAAAAATAAGAATAAGAAAGTGCTTAAAATCTTAAAGACGTATGGGGAACAGAAATATCATTTACAAAAAAAAAAAATATTCAAATACCTTCATTGAAATAGAAGAATTTAAATTAAGAGTAATTTACCAAGGGTTGGAAAACTTGTCCGAAAATGTTCATCTCAATCATAATGTTATTTTAAAAGTAATTTAAAATATTTCATACATTCCACTGCTAGAGCCCCTTTTTTTATGAGATCTTCGGTAGTTACTAAGTCTACAACATTGCTTCACAGGT
This sequence comes from Baronia brevicornis, assembly GCA_031353405.1. Taxonomy (NCBI): domain Eukaryota; kingdom Metazoa; phylum Arthropoda; class Insecta; order Lepidoptera; family Papilionidae; genus Baronia; species Baronia brevicornis. The sequence goes on from JASFAT010001464.1 coordinate 551,505, forward strand.
TCCTCAAAATAACCACCCAAATGGTGCATTGGGTTACCCCGCCAACATAAATACTTTTATGGCCTGGTAATATTTAATAGTTTTGATAATTGTCCTTGTCATTTATGTGAATATAATGACACAGGGAATCCTACACTTCTTTGTAGGCGTCCTAATAGGTCAGACTACTCAACGGCGTGATAAATATATTTATAACCTACAGTAATTTATGCCGAGTCTGTGTGCCTCACTATTCCATACTTTCCATACATATATTGGCATATATTCTTGAATCTGCCACCAATCCGTTGGTTCGACCGTCCCGGGATCGAGCTCCCCCGGGTATTAATTATAGTTACTCATAAACATAGGCACTAGCCTTACCTCAGCATGCGAGGCTCTGCTGGGGCCTCCATCTTCCCTTGCGGGTCGTGGGATTCACTTTGACGAATCTTAATATACCTAATTCGTTAAAAAATGACGGCGACGTGGTTCGCCACCCATCACGTTCTGATTCCCACGAGGGCGAGAAGCGACGAACGGAGAGCCGTTTCGCTACGATGAATGTGAAGGAAGGATGGATGAAAAGATAGATGAGTGTGAAGGAGGCAAGGAGGGTGTGTCGGGATCGTAGCGGATGGAGAACTGTAAGATCTGCCTAACCCTACAGGGAGACAGGCGTGACTATATGTATGTATGTATGTATCTGTTGGCTCAGTATGGAAATAATAGGTAAACATTAATACTATACTACACATATTTAAGTTCTAATAAACTATTAAAAGTTCTATATGTATACTCATCATTCGAATTCAACTTGATTGATTTACATCCGTTCGGTGAAACTGCTAAATGCTTTCCGAGCGCAAGACGTTGAAGTTTCAGTGAGATTGCTTTGGCTAACTTCCAACATAGAATTTGTGTTCTCCAATACCTAAATAAGATCTCTATAACTGTGAGATCTTCAACTGTGTACTTTTTATATACCATTGTTAATCAAGTAATGTTAGGAAATATGATGATAATTGGATATTCAAGAAACAAGCAGTCCACCAAAGACCGGCAACTCATTTGTGTCGTCTTCGACGCTGCCTTCGTTTATGGGTGGCGATAATCACTTACCATCAAGTTCTATAAAAAAATATTAGATTTTCTATTATTTTTTTAATGCCTCAAATATTAAAGTTTTATTATAATTTATATGATACTAAATCAGCAGAATAAAAAACGTATTGTGTTAAACACATTAAAAGCCCTTATTTCAAACCATCATAAAGTACAAGATATGGATAAATATTACCATATAGATCTTAATCTTAAGATGGGAACAGAACCGTGATCCTTGATTTGGGAAGCTTACATTTCGCCAATGAATTATTGAGTAAATTACTTTATTACTAGAAAATGCTGCAAAAAATTAAAACTCCCTGTTTGAAGTCAATACTTCACTTTATCTGACGATAGACATCAATCATACTCAGTTTGACAAGCACATGTGTTCCCTCGCTTTAGTCGGTAGCAAAGAAGAATAATTTATCGTAGCGGGAGGAGGTAAAGATTGAAAGGAATTGACAGCGATGTTCTGTCAATATAAAAGCTGTAATTTGAACAAATTTTAAGATACTTATTTATAAGAGGCTCTTTGACTTGACGCCTTAATTGTTTATGATGATGGACTTCCACCGAAAGCTCTACGGTCTCCAATCGGTAGTTCAGCGTGACGGATGGGCAAATCATTCCAGATTTGGTTCTTCGTTCAGCAGTGGAGTGATTTTGTTTGTTGATAAAATCTTCATTATGTCCGGAACATTACTAAAGTTAGTTTGATATTGCTAATACAAAAGAAAGTTCATTTTAATTTATATTTAGAATAAATAGTGACAGTATAACACACAAACAACTACACACACACGCACGCACGCACGCATGCTCGCACGCACGTACGCACGCACGCACGCACGCACGCACGCACGCACGCACGGCAACGCTTCCGAACTCTTGCGGTGTTCCTTTGACCTCCAATCACATAAAATATACACATATCCATACAAACATATAAAGTTCTCATATCACCTAAGTCCACGGCTGGACATAGGCCTCACCCAAGACGTGCAATCTATCCCAATCTTCGGTTTCATGCATCCAGTTTCTGTTAGCCGTCTTGCACAGGTCGTCACTATAACTAATATAATATAGCTTTTACGTTTATTTTTATAATTTTAATATGTTAGAATTTGTAAAAAAAATGTCTATTTGTGTACGAAACAAACATTTATCTGACATTTCCATTGTGTTTCTTTTTAAAAACTGACGGTTAGCGAGCGCTTGATGCCATTCAAAGTTAAAACCCGGTTTCTATTTGATAAATTTCCAAATTGCACTGTCAGTTTACATCAACGGTTCTTGTCATTCTTCTCGAAATATATGTATCTCGAGCCCATAGTTCATGTCTTCATTCTTTTTTTACATTCGTATGCAAATATATTCAATAACTTGCCTACGTCGACATACCGCTCATATGGCATTGTTTGCCTACAGATAATAATTATTTTATGTTAATATGTTCGACTACGACAAAAACAAACTTTAATATTTGTTATGATAACAAAAACATCGCATTAATTGTGATTGCAGTCACATTTATTATATAGTATTAATTTAAATTACAAAATAAGTGTAAGAATGCAAATTACAACGTGATTGTAAGAATTCGATTTAAAACAGAATTGTAATAATAAATATTATAACCTAATTTTAAGAGTACAAATTAGAATATTATTTTAAAAATTAAAATTACAGTGTAATTGTAATAAAAAAATTCAAATTACAACATTTTTGTAAGAATTCAAAATAAGAGCGTAATTGTAAAAATAATGCAATAACTACATTTCTGTAAGAATTAAAAAATTACAGCGTAATTGTAAGAATTTCAAATTACAATGTTCAATGAAATGTAGAGCGGCAATAGCGTAATTTAATAGGCGCTTACGGTCTGAGGTCGTGAGTTGGATTCTATTAGACTATAGATGCCGACTATACATATTTTTCCAAAACAAGGTACCTTCAAACTGTTCAATAATCTTGCAAGCACGTGAACCTTCCATTGTTTACATGCTTGGAAAGGTTTTTGAATCAGTACAAGGTGTTGTAGAAGACTGAACTTTGAGTATATTTAACACATGTCACATAACCGTAATAATTATAATTTGAAATTCAAATTGTATTTAATTGCATGCCGTACTATACATGTATCAATCAAAATATGTATATCTTGACATATATGTACTCGAGATTTTAAATATAAAACATACAAATAATCCTCATTATGTTCTCCAGTCACTGTGAAGAAATGTACTAAGAAACATCTGTCAAAACCAAACGCAAGGAGGGATATTTATCTCGGGGAATGTGTGACAGGTATATGGGAACCATTGTTCCTTTTATAAATTGTTCGGAGCACAATGAAAGGTGCTTTGTTATCCCCAATAGTTCCCCTTTGTTTAAGTTACTTGCTAAGACGTGGGTTACATGCAGCATTGCTTCTTTTCATGTTTCTACATAGGTGATAATATTATTTATTACATACTTTATAATTGATATGTGATGTTATTTAATAAAGTCTTGATTAATTTAAAAAAATAAGGCAAGCAGTGTTTTGGTACTATTAGAATTCTTGTTAACTATTCTAAGCTTATACATATGCTTGTGCTAGAATTAATATAAAGAGTTCAATGAATGAATCAAACGCATGATTTCAAACCTTAAGTGTAATCCTTGTAAATGATATATTGATGCTTCTATATATTATCATTATATATTTAGTGCTATTTATTTTTTTTTTACTTATATTTTAAAGGTTAGCAATGCATTTTTGCACATGTCTATGGGCGGCGTGATTGTTTTCCATTAGATGACACACTTGCTCGTTTACCTTACTATTCCATAAAAAAAACTAGTGCTTGACATTCGATCGTCATCTATTTGTTTTAAATATTTTTTATCTTCCTGCACTTTTTCTCCATATGAACATTAATTACGCTCAATATTACATTCCTCCCTGCGCGCATCATTTTTAAAAGGGGACTAAAGTTTTTCTCTTCACGTACTTACCTTTAACTGTCTGAAAGTATTTCAAACTTACTAAGTCCAAACTATTTTTTGTACGAGGAGAAACTATGTTATATTTTCTATTTAAGTAGAAAAATATTCATATTTATTTAGTGTAAAAAAATAACAAGATGATTTTAGGTGATTAATGGAGTCACGTGTTATTTTGCAGAAATCCATTACTATGTGGACAGTCAGAACTATTACTTAGAAGAAGAGAAGATTAAGTTCTTCTCTTCGGTTGTCTTCCGTAGAGGTATTGCTTCGCTTCGCCCTCGTGTTGGGCGGAACACTTGTCGTGTGCAAGGTGGAAAAGTGGTGGTGTGTTTGCTATTGTCGATAGTGGTTGGAAGGTGGAGAGAGTCTGACAGCCCTTTTCTCGGTAAGTTTAGTTTGAGTTTCCCGTAAATCCACTTCTTCCAGTTCAAAACACACGTTATTATTTTCTGTTTCTGTTTGCTTGTCGCGGATCTTAGCTAAATAAAATTTCTGACAGTCCACAAAGATGATTTAAAGTAAATAAGCAGAAATCTTTGCCTTTGCTGAGTTTAATATAATATGTTGATACTAAACAGCATCCTGTCGCTTATTGATAGTGAAGTTTCATAGCTTACATATTGAAATTGCATTGAAAATTATTTTCTGATAACCGACTGCATGCGGACGCGTAGTAAATATACCAATAAATCAATGTAATTTGCTCGCCAAATACAGTAGTGAATTTCATTTATCGTTTTTAAACAAAAATATTATATAATAGTTCAGACCATTAATGGATATATGGATTTAAGGTATTATGGTATATATAAGGTGGAAAAATTCATAAATATATATTCATAAATATATATAGTATACATCTGGAGAATTAAGATCACTGCCTATAGTAGGATTAGGATGTAAATAACGAAAGGGTTAAGCAGTTGGGCATCGTTCTCGTGCTTTTTTACTCAGCGAAGCATTAACATCTCTCTCTCTCTGGGTCCTAAGTCCCCCTGGTGGGACATAGGGCAAACACGACGTTTCTCCATCACGACCTGTCAGAGGCCACACGCTTTACTTTGCTCCAGAATAGGCCTATCTTCTGTACTTCAGCCATCACAGTACGCCGCCAAGATTGTTTTGGGCGCCCACATTTTCTTTTCCCCTGCGGATTCCATTCAAGGGCTTGTTTGGGGATATGACTGGCGTGGCGCCGGAGAGTATGCACTATCCATCTCCATTTTTGTCGACGTATCTGGACATCTATTCGGATCCTCTTTGCTGATTCTCCACAGCTCTTCATTGGAGACCATGTTATCTGGCCAATATACATTTAAGATTCGGCGTAGGCAGCGGTTGACGAATACTTGGAGTTTGCGTACTAGTTCTTTCGTACTTTTCCATGTCTCACACCCGTACGACAACTCTGACACACTTACATGCAAAATTTTTGGTAGTTGAGGTAAAGATAACTTAACATATGTTTTATTGCGTAAAAACATAACATATAAATACATAAAGTAAAAAATAGATCCAAACAAAATTTGTAAATATCGCGACACACTTGACAGGGGCTTGCGACACACCAATGTTGCGAAACAATGTTTGAGAACCGCTGGACTAATACATAAATATTGTACCACAATACATATATAATTACGTACATATCCTATAACATAATAACATAGCTTTACTATTAGAGCAAATAAAACAATAATAATAATCATGATGTGCCAAAAGCGATAAGAGTAATAATAAAAAGAAATCCGTAATCCATTACGGAGCGTTTTTTCCGAAACGTACGTTCCGCACCACTACCCTCTGGAACCAACTACCTCCAGCGGTGTTTCTGACCCGATACGACATTGAAGCCTTCGTAGAACAAGCCTACACATTTCTCAGTCGAAAACAGCTTCGGCAATGTATAGACATTGCCGAAGCTGTTTTTTTTTATATATTCACGCTTATCCCCCGCAGGGGTTGGCAGAGACCACAGAGCTCCATCTGCTGCCATTCATCGCAGCGAAACGGCTCGTCATTGCTCGCTTTTCGCCCTTGTGAGAATCAGGACGTGACGGGTGGCGAACCACGTCGCCGTCATTTTTCCACAAATTAGGTATATTAAATTCGTCTTAGTGAATCCCACGAGCCGCAAGGGAGGATGGAGGTCAGCCCCAGCAGAGCCCTGCATGCTGAGGTAAGGCACCATAGTCCCCGGGGGAGCCCGACCCCGGGACGATCGGCACGCTTTCGACTAGGCTCGCCCCTAGCCACGCATCCATTAGCACGGCAGACCGTGGATTGGCGGAGAGGAAGGGAAAGGATAGAGAAGAAAGGAAGGGGCAGGAAAGGAAATGCGGATTGGGGGGGTTACCAGACGCGGAATAAACATTTATAAATAAATATTTATATATACATATAAATATTTATTCCGATGCGGGAATCGAACCCGCGACCATTGACTCCGCGGGCGGAGGGCCCCGCCACTGAACCAATCGGTCGGTTATTTTAGGATAGGAAGGCAAACGAGCAAATGTGTACCTGTTTCAAAGCAATCAACGCCGCTCATAGACATTCGCAATACCCTATGGTATGGTATAGTAGGGTATTGCGAATGTCTATGAGCGGCGTTGATTGCTTTGAACAGGTACACATTTGCTCGTTTGCCTTCCTATCCTAAAATAAAAAACCCTCAGTTCTAAACGTAAGAATACTTATTTTAAAAATGATCGTTATAAATATAGAAAACGTGTATAATATTGTGTTTTAATTAAAGAGTAAGTCTAATTTCAAAGAGGTGTTCCCTCTACTTAAAATTATTTATTTAAAGATCGCTTACGGAAATGCTCCACTACATGGAAGTCAAAAGCAGGAAATCCTAATGAGATTCTTTTGGGCCGCTGCCAAATTTAAACAACTAGAATAAAACGGAAATTAATTTGACTTTATAAGTTGACGCTATACCAGATATAATTTTAATATGTATAATAGTGTTTAGTACATTTTGTATTAGATAAATTCTCATTTTTAAACTTCTGGCAAAGTGGTAGTGGTCTAGATCATCTAAAAAGGTTGGAGCGGCTTTAGTGAGGGATTAACACTTGTAGTCTATCGTGTTTAAAAATGTTTTCTTGAAGCACAAATCGAAACCATGGTCCGCCATTTAGAATTCGAGCACTTTTTTAGGGAGAAATTTACCCTTATCGGTCGCTAGCTTTTTATACGTGATTCTCGCTAGGTTGTAGCTACAGATATAGTTTTCATTGACTTTATTCATTTTTGGGCTCAATATATTAAAAAATAATTGAAAAAGGCAATGATATGGAACTGGAGATGTCAATTGCTCTGTTACGGATATTTAACTAATACAATAGTGCCTGCATTTCACACAGAACGAGTTTAAACATGTCATATCTTGTCACCTACCACGTGACTTACGACCGTAGTGACAAAATACTGTTGTCACGTGAGAGGTGACTTACGACTGATAAGGGTTATTAAACGAGTAAGCGGACCACCTGATGCCTAAAACTGCCATATTACATCTTTATTAAATGAAATACTGCCTTTTTACATTTGATAAATAAATTTAAAAGAAATTATGATAATTATTCACAAAGTTGAAGAATATTTAAGAAAATTCTCGACACGTCCCGCATTATCTCCGTGACAAATGGATGGCGCACTCGCTATAACTCAGGTATCTTAACAAAGTGCTTTCCATTGTTCGCGACTTGATTAACAACTAAAATTAAGTCAGGAAATTATGCCGGTATCAGACCGCAAATATTACATAATGAGACAGCGATGTATGTGTATATGCGACGGCATTCCTTCAGTCTCGTTAATCCCATCCACGCATGAGCAGAACAGAGAAAATGTAAAACTGTTAGGGACGTCTGTACTCCTAGTAATGGATATTATCTATATAACTCATCATTTTATTCAAAAATTTTTTGGTGAATTACTCAAAATGGGAATAAATATACATATCGGCATAAAAAAAGTGAAAACAGTCTAAATTTTTTAACACACAAATTTCATTGCATATACGGATCAGAAAAAGTACGGAATCTCACAGTTCTACGACCAATAGAAATTTTTGTACAGCGTTGAAACTGTCTGTTTTTAAGTGATCAGATAAAGTTTTTTCGCCTGTAGTGGTAAACTTTTATTTTACGGTGTGCTACTATTTCTCTCTCTATATATATATATATATATATATATATATATATATATATATATATATATATATATATATGTATATGTGTATATATATAAATAATATAAATATATTTATATATATATATATATATACAATAATGCCATAAAAAAGCACATTTGAGTCGCAGAGCCAGAGAAGTAAGAATTAGTGAATATAGATCTAAAAGTAATATTTTTTTTAAGTCACTTTTAGTTAACAAGTAGGTACCCATATGTGCCCATTCGTACATGCGTAGAATATTATATTGTAAAAATTCGTATATATATATGCATACATATACATATACATATACATATATATATATATATATATATATATATATATATATATATATATATATATATATATATATATATATATATATATATATATATATATATATATATATATATATATATATATATATATATATATATATATATATATATATATAAAGTACCATTTTATTAAAAAAATAGTTTTTTTTAAAAAAAAACTTACCAACGTAATTCGAAAAGGTGTAAAATAAAGATACATTTTCTATAAAGGCGTAAATTAAATTACTAACTGGAGTGAAATTATCAAAAAGAGTTAGAATTCCAATTTACATGTTGATAGATTACCCTTTCAGTTAATCAACTTAAGCCCCTTGATACAATCTACTAGCTGACGATCAGACGGTTTATTATCTTTCAATTTTCAATCTAGTTTGAGCGTTCTATAAAATTTCTAATATCTTTTTAACTGCTATTGTTGAAATATTACGGACGTACATATTTTAATAGCGACTAAAAATATTAGTCGCTAAGAGGTCTGTGGTCTCTGCCTACTCCTGCGGGCAACAGGCGTTATCGTATCTAAAATATTTTTTTATGGGATAGGAGGGCAAACGAGCAAGCGTGTCGCCTGATAGAAAGCAATCACGCCGCCCATAGACATCCGCGACACCACAGGTGTCACGGAAGCATTGCCGGCCATTTAGATATGTGTAGGCTTGTTTTTTGAAGGTGCCAATGTCGTATCGGTTCGGAAAAACACTCGAAGGTAGCTGGTTCCACAAAGTGGTGGTGCGTAGAAAGAAGATTCGAGAGAAGCGCACCGTAATAGGTCGCCACTCATCCAGATAAGATGAAATTTTGGTGGGGATGAAATTTTTCAAAAATATAAGTCGCTATTAACTGTTAACTTTAATCAATCTATCTATCATTACACTTATAATAGTCCTTAGATATTGGCCTCTCTCACAAACCAATATCCCAACCTCTAATCATAATCATATATAATCATCGTGTTACAATCATCACATTGCACAGTTAACTTCAGTCTACAATAATAGCCCATTGCTGATTTCAAACATTTTCCCGTGATTAAAGTCCAATGGTGGATCTGTAAGATTAACAACACGTCACTTCCTCAGAGCACTTGCAGTAATAAATTCGATATAGCACGCGGAGAAATGACAAATTTTATTTATTCATTTATTCTTTCTGTAAAAATTCTATGACAAAGGCCGTTTAAGACATCCTCTGTCAGTCTACCTTTGGGTCGGTGAAAAAGATTTTTAAGTAGTAGGAAAAAACAATAATAATATGTTAACAAAATGCATAAATATATAGGTATACTTTACATACATACATCATATACATAGATAAATATAAACAATAAACATATAGTTATATTTGTTAAATCATAACGAAGGAGAATGAATCAGGAAGGCGGAGATTTTAAAAAAAATCCTTAACTCTACAATTAAACAAGGCTTGCCAGGGGCTTTTGTTATGTCAAGGGAAGCACATTTCAAAGTTTAATTACTTACGCGAAATAATTGGAAATAAAATCGGTGCGGTGAGAAGGAAATTCGTGAAAAAGATTTTATGACATATCTCTTTGTACTGATAAAATAATTATTATTTAAAATATCACTATAATTACATGCAATAAAATACAATATTGTTTTTATGAATTATAACACCTCAAGCATCCAGTTGAGGATTTCTTTTATTACTACCCTTTAACGGAAGGACCATGACTGTTTGGAAAACCAACGCATTTACAACGCCTTTGGTGTTGTGAGTCTACGTCAATAGAGATTACTTAACTAGAGAGTGAATCACTTACTCGTTTACCTTACTATATTCTATCTACAACTACTACTAGGAAGATTTTGTATATTAATTGTATTTATCTAAATTACGAAGACTTAAGTTAGCTGTTGCAAAGTTACTGCTTTCAGTATTAATGTTCGTGACTTCAATTCCAAGGGATACATATTTCGGGTCTGAATGCTTCGGCAATATGCCTTAGACGAATGCTTAATCCCTTTTAACCTATTATTCCTGTTGGAAGATAAACATAATTTCCAAACGCAGTATTATTATAGTTCTTAGATCGCCCACTAGAGTCGCCTTTTATCTTCCATGAAAGATATGCTTTTATATTTTGTCTGTTAAAAACTGTGTCACGGCAATATTACGCGATTATTTCTAAAATTATAAAGTTTGATATACTTTTATATAATGTTTATAAAATTTGTATAAAAGTATTACAAAGAAAAGTTATAGAAAAAGAAAATAAAAATACAAATCATAATAAAAGTATTATATATTGTGTTACCTATAATATAGATTATGAATAGTTCAATTGTTAGAATAATATTTACGATCTAAAGTTATTGTATTATTGAAGCGAATATATTTTCCTAGCACAAGCACTTTTAGCTTAGTTGGAATCGATAATAAGTATTTTATTCATATCAAATCATTGTTAGTGTTCATTTTAAGAATAATAATAATAAATACAACAACAACCGTAGAAGTAAACGAGAGCTGGATTAGAGACCGCGCGTGGCAAACGTAATTAGGGACGTCCCTGAGCCAAGGGAGCGACGATTCGTACGGAGCTGTTGGCCGAAATTTGATGCTTGTAGTTTGGATCGGGGAAGGTGACATGACGTGCCTTGGGTGAGGCCTATGTCCAGCAAGTGATTAACGCAGGCTGATAATATATTCCTCTCTTGAATACTTTACTATCATAATTGTTTGAAGACATCACTTTTATATGAGTAGATGATCATAAGTTAGGTATATCCAGAACAGCAATGTTAAGTGGGAGATATAACTGAAAATTAATTTATGTACAATAAGTTTCTTGTTATAAATGAATTTCCAGATATATCTCACAGCAAACAAAATTCAATTTCCTGAACCTAGACTGAAAACTGTAACTAACTCAATATATACGAGTTAAGTAAAAGTCGGCCGGCGCGAGGTTCGAACGAAGATATCGCGCGGTGTTTATTCAAGCCGAACTGAATACAACGATTGTGCCACGTGCTCAGATTACAGACTCCGCTATTTAACGTGAAACTTAGGAGAGCATCCATTAAAATAGTTTTATGATTTCCTTATTTTTTATTGTATATTTTGGATGCAATAGAGTATAGTAAGTTTGTCTGCCAAACTTCTATCAAAAAAATTGACAAAAATTATTAAAATGTTAAAATATTTTCGGCGCAATTTAGTCAATAACATAAAAATGACAACTTTTTTGCTACTGTGCTATTTTTAGTGACACTTTTCCTCTACGATAGAATAGGTTAAACGGATTTTTTTAACAACCTATTGGAGTAAATATTTGTATAATCCATACATATATTTATTCCGATGCGGGGATTGAACCCGCGACCATTGACTCCGTGGGCGGAGGCCCCGCCACTGAGCCGTCGTCGAAATTTGTGCAGTAGCAAACAGCAGATTAGAATAATACTAGTAGAAGTAGTAGAAAGAATCTTCTATCCCTCTTATTGTTCCTATATTACTGTAACATAGACAACGTATCTATAGCAGCACAGGTATTGTATGACCCTCAGTCATTACTTTTTTCATGTATAAAATCATCACATCAACATTTTAACTACGATTGTTACTATTTGTTTTCATTAAATTATTATAATCATTATATTTATTTAGAATAATGTGAATAAAATTAAAAACAAATCACGTAAAATAAACAAAAACATAAATGTTTTAACCATATATTAAACTTGTATGTTCCTTTAAGTAAGTAAAAGGCGAAGTCAAAAATAATATTGCAAGCAGCTTTTTCGGTAGTAAAAAAAAGCACACAAAACAAATTATATCTGTATAAACCAAAGCTATTAGTGAAAATAAATCATCTTACACAAAGAATAAAATAAAAATGATTCCTTATAGACAAGCTTCTTACTTTTGATTTCTTTACAGTTCATAAAAGTTTGTAGTGATTTTTTCAGTGGATGGGTGGTTACCTAACAGATAAAAGTCGTGAACCGTGAAATAACTTGTATACTGCAATTGTACCATCCTATTCTTGAATACAGTGACATAGTAAGTTATTTGTTAGTTTTAAATTTTGATGTTATGAAATTATTGGAAGCAAAGTTGTATATTAATATAATTGAATAGTATATGTTTACGATTAATATTCTATACATATATAATTTATATGTCATTAATATTAAATTTAAATAAATAATGATATTTTTGTAATCATAGTTATGGTATGGGTACCCATGGCACAGAAACCTGGTGCCCCAGGTTTTTGTATTGAGAGAGTTTAGAGAAACAAAATTGCAAGGACAAACTTCCAGCCTCAGAAAAAATACCTGTAGGTTATACAAATATTTCTTTTTATAAATTTATACTTATAATACACAACTAAGTTATAATAATAAATATAATTATGAGTGACCACGCACCACTAGTTTGTGGAACCAGCTACCCTCGGTGGTCTTTCTGAACCGTTACGACATTGGAACCTTCAAAAAACAAGCCTATATATATCTAAAAGGCCGGCAACGCCCCCATGGCCAACCGCGACACCGCAGGAGTCGCGGAAGGTCCATGGGCGGCGTTGATTGCTTTCCATCAGGCGACACGCTTGCTCGTTTGCCCTCCTATCCCATAAAAAAAAATTATGACAGTAAATAAGTATATCTTATTTTAATGTTTTAACTTTCAAAGTTACAACTTTACCGAATAAAAGAAGAATAAAAGAAAATAAAAGAAGAATAGAAATGTTGATATAATATATATGTGTAGTATGTTTAGATCTTGAAGGATGACACAATTGAAAACTGGGAATCCACACTTTTGTAGATTTCCGCTATTGTAATCTTAACATGTGTAATAAATCTATCCCTCACTATATTTCCCGCAAACGCTGAACGAGAATCTTTACTCAGAATTGAATTTAGAAGTTGACAGATGCCGGAAAAGTAAGGGATTTTCACATCTGGACATTTTCTGCGAGTGGTTAGTTTGTGAACACTTTTCCCGCTGAATTTATTTATTATACACTAGCTGTATCCAGCGACTGCTCTCGCGCTCTATTTTAATTTTCACGTATGAATTAAAATACGCCGGGGTGGAAAATAACACGCGATAAAATATGAAAATATATTAAGAATAATGAGAAGCTTTGGGAATATTTAAAATCCTCCTACACAACAAATAAAATCTCACTACGTAACATAAATGTGACCTAAAAATTTAGAACAGAAAGGCAGTTTTTAAAATGACGACAAAAACAAAAATCCGGTTAGTAATTTTTGCATGATACGCAAACTGAAAGGAGAGAAATTCCTTTACCACAAACCGAGTATTTTTGATATCTTAGCTATCTTAATGTTTATCTTAACACTAAAACACCTTTTTTATGATGACCAGCAATGCCATTACCGTTATTAGAATTCTGGTTTACCACTCCATCAGCAAACATTTTAAAATAGGTGTCGCGTGTGTTCGGAAAAAGTACGGACGCTAAAGTACGGTTCACGCACCACTTAATTATGGAATCAGCTGACTCCGGCTGGCAGCGGGTTTTCGGAACCGATGCGACATTGGAACCTCTAAAAACAACGCTGCTGCAGTGCCTATGGCATTGGGGATATATATGCGTGGCATTAATTCCTTTCCATCAGGTGACACGCCTACTCGTTTGCCTTCCTATCCCATAAAAAATCTTTATGTAACACTGCAACCCGTATCGAGTAACAACTATTAGATAGAAGGTTAGTTTTTATTTGGAAGAGTAGTACAGTTATTAAACGTATATATTAATACGTAAGAACATAACACGGCGAACGAACAAGAATGTGGCGGCGGGAATTATTCCAAACAATTCCTCGGAGCACTCTCCATGGTAAATCGTTAAAAATTCTAAGAGATGAGATATACATGCGTAGCGCTAGAGAATGAAGCCGATCGGTGGGATCTTGGTCATCGACACGGTCGCGCGGTGGATCGCACGACACGGTCCAGTAGAAGTTGATACTGGGGAGCCCCGGCCCAGAGATGAGAACAGTATTCCATGCGTTGCCTGATATGTGTCTTGTAAAGTTATGCCTCGTTTGCTTATGGCGTCTATAAAAAAATCATGATAACATAAATTAGTTTTAGGTATAAAAATAAAATTTATATTAACTCACATTGGAACAACAATTGGCAGGTTCGAACATGCGATCTGTATGTCGTGAATTAGGATCCTCCATGAGACTATTGATGTGGTAGATAGATAGATATAGTCTTTGTTGTACACCAAAAACAAAGTTATACAATTATTAATTGTAATATGAATATACAAATGGCGGTCTTGTCGCTAATAGCGACAAGCGTAGGATGGACACAATGATAAAAAGATATTCGATGTAGGTTGGTGATACATTATCATTATAGTGGTAGAGAAGAAACCAAAAAAATAATATAATATTAATGAACAAAGATTAGCGAATATACAAGTATAGACATACACGCATACACGCATATATACATACACACATAAATACAGGTTAACCGTAAACAATAAACCATTTCCAAGGCTAGGCTTATAATGCTGGTGGCATTATAAGCCTAGTTGGATTGACACGAATTCCACTAATATTAAAAACATGTCTAGTGTTCTTAAAAAAAAATTAGCGAATCCAATGTATTAATTAATTATAGTGCGATTAACATTTAACTGTTACGATGTAACGTGCACGATATACCAATTTGTATTATTGCATTTGACCGTAGTGTGAATGTTTTAAACGTATATCCAATTCAGTTAAGTGAAATAGTCGTTAATTATCATGTACGTCGATGAGGAACATTGTCGCGTCATAAGCAGCGAAATAACAGTGCGAAAAGTAGGAAAATGAATAGATTAAACTCATTTGTAATTATCAACCAATGGACCTAATATTCTTGTGATGTTCCTTCTCACCACATCGATTTTATTTTAAATTTTTTCGCGGTATCAGTAAGTAAACTTTGGAACATGCTTTCCCTTGGCATAAGAAAGTCCCAAGCAATCCTTAAGGTACAGTAAAGGACTTTTTTAAAAACAACCTTTTTTTTATATGTAATGTATATGTACATAATGTAATATATATATATATATATATATATATATATATATATATATATATATATATATATATATATATATATATATATATATATATATATAATCGAAATATATTCTACATTATGTACATATACACATACAACCTTGGTACAAGACTTACTACAGAAAGAATAAATAAATAAAAAAGGTAAGGAAATTGATTGATATGTTTAAGAAGGAATTATTGTCATTATTTTCTTTACTATTGGGCACGGGCCTCTCCGTTTCTAGAGGCATGGATATGAAACTACCAAGCTTATCCAGTGTGGATTGGTGAGGTAACCAGACTTGGAATAAATAACTGTAGGCCTTGCATATTTGTCACGAATAGGGGATCGAAATCACGACCACTCATGCACTCACACACACTCACGCATACCCTCGTCACTTAGCCAATTGGTATTCAGTTCAAAAAAGGTAGTATAGCATAAATAAGTAAATGATCGACACGATAATTTATTTAATTTTTTTTTCTGTTTTCTCTTACAACATTACCGTTTAGTGTAACAATTATATGACAATATTAATTAATGTGTATGAAAATGACAAACTTCGTGGATTTTTATCTGGACTCTATTCCTAACGAAGCATGCATCGTTATAGAGAATGATAAAAAACAGCTACGAAGAATAACACCCATAATTTGACTTAGGATTAAATTCATTGGGGCGAAACATGTGTCGTTTACAAGATGGAAAAACGATAATGTGTGTTTGGTGTTGTGTATAGTGGTTGGTGGGTGGAGAATTGATGGCGGATTTTCGGTAAGTTTTTGGTTTAAGTTCCAAATAAATCCACTTAACCCAACGGAAAAACACACATTATTAATTTTCTGTTATTGTTTTGCTCCATTTGCTCCATTAATAATATTAAATTCATTCTCATTTTGTTACATCATGGAAGAGGTTTTCACCTGCTTTTTTATAGCGTACGGAACGAAAAAATATTATGACATTACGTAATATTCTATGAGACCAAAAACAATACAGCTGAAGAGTAATTAGACAAGAGGAATAATATGAGAAGAAAAGAGAAGTAAAGGTGTTGGGTCTCTAAATTCCGGACTCACGCGAAGTAAGCGTGATGTAAAAGACGCGATACAAATTAAAAAATGCTACCACGAGTTGTTACTCGATTATGGGGTATTTTCCCATCCGAGTCGGTTTATTCTTGTCGCAGTGTGTTTGTGTGTGTGTGTTGTAGTTCTAGCATTTAATGTTTATTATAGTAAGTAAATGAAAAAATAAAATTACAATTATGATGTGATAAAATGATAGTGGTAGAGCCACGCTGCAGACGAATACTTTGTCAGGAATGCCATAATATTTGTCTGTAGCATGAATGGGCAGGCTCGCCCAGGGAAATACCACACTCCCGCAAAAAACCGGCGGTATTTTACCTACCGCGCTTCGTACGGCGAGCGGCTGAGTTCCGAAGGCCCAACATCCTCCCCCTCCCACTCCTATAATGACACTTTCCTTAAGGGTCGGCAAAGCTTCCGCACTGCCTATGGTGCTGTGGATGTCTATGGACGGCGTTGATTGCTTTCCATCAGGTGACACGCCTGCTCGTTTGCCGTCCTATCCCAAAGGAAAAAATATTTAATACACAAAGCAAGTCAAATGAGTGCGAATGAAAATAAATTATTCAGTTCTTGTCACAATCTGGTTTTCAAAGCGTGTCATTTACAGCGCACCGCAACGCGTGTTTAACTTTAAATATCGCATGTTCTGCGCAATTATTTTGATTACTGTACATTTGAACCCAGAAATATTAAAAAGAAAAATAATACTATTGAACTATTATATAATTTTTGTGTAAATTACAATGTTGCCAATCTCCGATTTTGTTAAATGTAATGTGGAAAGTATTTTTAATTTATTTATTTAATTGATATAAAGTATAATATTATATTATAATACATATGAGCCCCCATTAACCTTATTGATTTTCCCTGGGCCCAGACCCCTCTCAATTTAATTAAATAATTTATTAATCTTATAATCTATAAAAACATAAATCATAATATAACCAACTTATCTATATAATATTATCTGATTTAAATCTTATGATATAAATGGCGATCTACATATGTTTGGAACGTTCGGATCCATAGGATATTATCGATTGTACCTTAACTTTATACATTTATAATAAAATTCGGTAAGGTATCTTATATAACATTAAAAAGTATCTGCTCAATATAGGTCGCAAATCGTTACATATTTTATTAATATGTTTTTTTTAGTATCGATCACACTCGTATATATGAGTTATATTTGTGTAGTATTTAATACGAAATATTCAATTATTATTTGTTATTATGAACGAAACTAAATTAAACGGAAATCTTATTGATTATTATAAATTAAAATAAAAGAATATTTTTATATAATATTCCAAACATCAAAGATAAGAAATTATTTTTATCTACAAGTATTATTATTAGTATTATTTTATATATTAGTATTTTATCGCTTTTACCACGGAGAGTGCTCCCAGGAATTGTTTGGAATAATTCTCGCCGCCGAATTCCACAACCGCACAACTCGTCGTAAAGAAAGGTTTCATTCCTACCATCTGGATGAGGGGCAATCTACTACGGTGCGCTTCTCTGAAAACTTCTTTCCACGCACCACCACTCAGAACCAGCTACCTTCGGCTGTCTTGTGATCTTTCCGAATCGTGTCGATTCGGAAAGATCGGCACTCAAAAAACAAGCCAACACATACTTAAAATGCCGGCAACGCTTCCGCGACTCCTGGGGTGTTGCGGTTGTCTATGGGCGGCGTTGATTACTTTCCATCAGGCGGTACGCTTGCTCATTTGCCCTCAAAATTTCTATGCAATAAATTTGGTACAATTTTTTTATGGGATACCATAAAAAATGTACCAAATTTATTGCATAGAAATTCTTATTATTGTTATTCTGATAATTTTCATTAGAAATAAATAAGCGAAGTGTTCCGATTTTTTGATGAGAAGTTTACGTCCCCAGTCTCTTATTAAGGGCTCACTTTTTGATAGGTTAAATCAGTGATGAATAACTGATGTTCGATTGGAATATTAATAAGACAAGATTATAATTGGGGAACTTACGCCCGAGCCAGTAACACGATAGCTATGACGTCACAATAATTATCTATTGATTTCAGTGTGCGATTTCAAAGCCCATTAGGAGAGAGCTTTAATAAAACCTTCTTGATTACGGAGTTAGTTATAGATTAAAATTATAAAGTTGGAAGCACTATATTATGACGATGATATAAAAGTCTTTTTACGTTGCCTTTAAAATGAAGAGAGATATTAATTTTTTTAATAGCCCATATATGTCCTACTACTGAGCACGGGCTTCTACATATCTGGAGTAACGGACGTTAACCCACCACGCTTGTCCAGTGTAGTTTGGCGGAGTTACCAGACTCGGAATAAATATTTGTAATCCATACATATATTTATTCCGATGCGGGGATCAAACCCGCGACCATTGACTCTGCGGGTGGAGGGCCCCGCCACTGAGCCAATTGGTCGTCGTATATTAATTTATTTTAGATGAATTGAAATACTTTAAATTTATGGCCCCTTGCTAGCTTTTTCTTTTGTATGCTGGATTCTCGAGTCGTTCGAACATGAGTGGGATGACAGAGTAAAGTCAATCGTAGCAGCATTTTGCAGTAAACTATAACAATAGACTAAAAAGTATCTATATATGTGAGAAAAGATTTACTTTGGGCCATCTCACATAGCGAAAATAAAACTCATTCTGAATAAACAGTAAACCTTTATTAAACGCGTTAAAATAATATAACACACTTAGGTAAGTTTTAAAGTTCCATCTCCCGGTTCAAGCTGTGCTTAAAACTGTGCCAAATGATATAATTACGTCAGTTTTAGTGAGCTATAAACATAAATGAAACTAAAACGTACTTAACTTTAAAACACTACTTAAAGGCAGGATAAATTGTAATTCCCATAAGTAGAGAGTTCTTGAGTTTGGTTTGATGATTTCTAGGTTAATATATATAAATATTCGTTCATATATAATAATAATAATAAGTAGCAGTTGTAGTAGTCTCTGTGAAAGGACTTATTGGTAAAAATTTCGACACTCATCTGTCCAAGTAAGGTTTAGGTATCTTCCATAGTACAAGGTCGCATACTTTCCTTCTTTGGGGCACGTGTCTCCACGCGATAACACCTCCATCGAGCGCCTAGTTGTGCAGGGAAAGTGAAAGAAAAGACGGACGAAAATTCAAAAAGCAGCCATATTGTACACGGCTAGAATCGTGAGAAGGTTACTCTCCTTGGATGCCTAAATTTTTCTTTGGGTGCTTTATCCCGCCACGAAGGGTTTGTTACTCTAATAATAATATTATTTTTATATTAATAATATTGTTACTAAGTGAGAAATGTGCATATAAATGTGTATATTGATAATACAGCTGTAGCGTACCGGTCAAGCTTGGCTAAGACCCGCAAGACAATCCTAATTTACCCATCGGAGAAAATATTACTTGAATATAAAATAATAATAATGATAGAATAATTGTTGGATTGAGTTGATATGTTTTGGAAATTATTAATATCTAATACAAAATTCTCTTTTTTAATCCCCATATACATATGTACATATTTATATCTAACTGTTGGGTACAGAGCCTTCGCGTTTCTGGAGTGTCGAATGACAAATTGAAGCGTCGGAACACCTAAAATTAGAAAAAATCATTTATAGACAATATTTATTTTTATTCTGACATTATTTAGACAATAAATATATATGTAACTTTAGCACTGAGCCAATTAAGTCATCAGTTTATAATATTAGTTTCTTCTTAGATTTTTCAAATATATGTTAATACTATAGAATTTTGTAACTAACCGATTCAGTTTTTAATTCAAGATCTAAGTACATACATATTTCTGAAACCTTTTAATCGCTGGAAGAGTACTGACTTGTAGATTTAAAATTCGAAGTCGCGCATTCCACGTTCAATATAACGATGAAGTTTGCTGTTGCATAATTTTGAACTGGTGTGTCATTTCGTGTGAATCGCTCGAACGTGCCGGTTGGGAAATTGACTACAACATTAACTCCATCGGGACGAATTTGAGCTTTCGTTGCGCTGCGCTCAATACATGTATTAACCTTAGTATTCTTATTTTGGAGAATTTTAAGCTATAAACTGATATTTTGAACGTATCTTAATTTTTTGATCTTATCTAAATTAACTCCATTCCTGTCCCCAGCAGGTCCTTCGCTTAACTGAACACATTCTTGAAGGTACATCCCAGCGTAGACCAATCAATACAGGAGCGCTTTTCTTCGACGTGGCTAAAGCCTTTGACAAGGTCTGGCACAACGGTTTGTTATATAAACTATACCACATGAGTGTGCCCGATATACTCGTTCACATCATACGAGAATTCCTTAGGAATCGAACTTTCCGCTTTTGCGTCGAAGGAACACGCTCCTCCCCCCGCCCCCTTAGGGCGGGGGTCCCGCAGGGATCCTGCCTCTCGCCACTTCTTTTCTCACTTTACACCGCCGACATTCCCAAGCACGCGAACGTGTCGCTCGCCCTATTTGCGGACGACACCGCCCTCTATACTTCTGATAGGGTCAAATACTGCGTGTCGAAACGGCTCCAAACCGCGGCCACTACTCTTGGTGAATGGTTCCGAAAATGGAGAATCGAGGTAAATCCCGAGAAAAGTGAAGCAATATACTTCTCAAGGGGCACCAGTAGAGACTCCCACAAACGAGGCGGCCGACTCTTCCCGTGGAAAAAGTCTGTCAATTATTTAGGCGTCACCCTCGACAATCACCTGAATTTTACTAAACACATTCAAAACGCTCGATCCAAAGCGACCTTCGTCTTAGGTCGTCTTCACCCTTTAATTAACGCCCGCAGCAAACTGTCCCTCAGACACAAGCTGCTTCTTTACAAAACATGCGTCCGACCAATCATTTCCTACGCAAGTGTCACCTTTGCGCACGTGCATAAAAGAAAAATAAATAAACTTCAAGTGATATAAAATCGCTTCATTCGTCGAGCCACCGGTGCTCAGTGGTTCCAGCGCAATATCGACCTCCACTGCGACCTTAACTTGCCGAGCGTCAAACAACATTTTAAAACACTCTCTAAAAAACATTTTGAAAGATCCGAATCCCATCCGAATCCACTGGTGGTACAATCGGTAAATTATTCACCCGATTTAAACGCGCGCCCAAAAAGACGACGCCCGCGTAACGTGTTACACGATCCGGACGATGAAACAGCGTCCTTCGGATCCACTCACGACACCAACACTCACACTCACCCCGGCTCTAGCCGAGCACGTAGAGTAGGGAACACTTCTACACCGGCCGCTTACACGAGATTCTCTCACGTACCCGGTCGGTTCTCACCCCCTAGACCTTAGGGTCTATGGGACTAATAGGGACTATAGTTACTAAAGTTCAATCCTCCCCTACATGTTTAACGTAGAATCATGACGAGTTTAAAATCAGCACACACACATATGTGTACCTCCGACACGGCGTCAGGCCGATGGAGTCTGCGATTTGCGCAGATTCCCAATATATTTTACTTGCCCGCGGGCTTCCAGCCCGCGGGCCCTGAATACGATAAAACTGTTAAAGCCAATAGGCTACCAGCATTAACATCTTCGAAACCAATCTAAATTAAATACACAAAAAAATGTATATATGTATATGTATTTATACGTTTATTTAAATTTATATAAAATACTTATTCACCGGCACTACGTTCCAATCTAACACAATTTTTATTTTATTCCTTAAAACAAAATAATATATTTTAAATAAACTATAATTAATTTTATCCTGTATATGACAGTAGTATAATTACACATTCTAAAAAATATTCACCGAAATTTTCAAATATATATATAATAAATATTTGTATTTTTTACAAATATATATTTGATCCTGCTAGGTGGAGCGACGATCTGTGCAAGGCGGCTCGCAGAAACTGGATGCGTGTAGCCGAAGATCGGGTTAGATGGCGCGCCTTGAGTGAGGCTTATGTCCAGCAGTGGACTGCTGCGGGCTGATATTGATATATTTGATCACCACCAATATAATATTTGTTCCTACCCATCGATGTAAATAAACAAAATATCAGGATTTACTGGAAATGTCCAACTTTAGTTTACTTTAGTACAAAAATTATAAAATTTTTTATATGGACAGTCAAAATTTTTAGTTAGCTAAGATCCGCGAAAAGCAAAACAATAACAGAAAATTAATAATGTGTGTTTTTCTGTTGGATTAAGTGGATTTATTTGGAACCTAAACCAAAAACTTACCGAAAATCGGCCATCAATTCTCCACCCACCAACCACTATACACAACACCAAACACACATTATCACTTTTCCATCTTGTAAACGACACGTGTTTCGCCCCAACACGAGGCATCTTCAGATATAGTAGACTCTACTATACCTGAAGACAACCGAAAAGTGACTTTTCACTTTTCGGTTGTCTTCCGTATCGTATCCGTATCTATTGAAGACAACCGAAAAGTGACTTTTCACTTTTCGGTTGTCTTCCGTAGAGTCTAATAATAAGATTTGTTAATCATATGGAGCTATTGGTATATTTACTTGATGGTACATGCAAAGGTTGTAATTTCGGGAGACATTTTCTATCATTAAACATTTTGGTTAATGTCTTTATCTTGTTGTTGTAGTTGACGAATTCTTGATTGAAATGAAATGACTTAAAAATCTTGTGTTCTACGTCCTCTACTTTACATCGAATATCGCTGTTGTTGAATGTATCTTCCTTTATATAAACTATCATATGATAGTTCCTACGAATGTACTAAAAGTGTTCTTACTAACCCCATTAGCATTGATCCCAAAACTTGATGTGGAAAAATTTCCAAATCGACATCGGAAAAGTTTGAGGAGTCTGTTTGTCCCATATTACTCTTTCATAAGTAGTTTGTAGTTTGATTTGCTTTGTGCCGTGAGTAGTTTTCGTGCTTGAATCAGAATTGTGGTCGGACGTCGAATCTCCGTATTCGTTTATTGTTTATGGTTAATCTATATTTATGTATGTATATATATATATATATATATATATATATATATATATATATATATATATATATATATATATATATATCTCCTCTATCATTATAACGACAATGTATCACCAACCTCCATCAAATTAAAAAAATATTTTAATATTGTGTCCATCCTACGGTTGTCTGGAAGAAATCGCTATTAGCGATAAGACCGCCATTTGTATATAAATATTACAATTAATAATTATATAACTTTCTTTTTGGAGTTCAATAAAGAATATGTCCATCTCCTTACTTTATTTCACAATTTCTTCCAATTACACAAATTAATGTATATTATGAACCAAAAAGTAAAAAAGATAAATTGTTTACTGTGTTGATTGACTTAATATTATATTGAGTAATGTCTATGACTAATGTCATATGACTAATGTCATTGACTAATGTCATTGACTAATCTCATATGGCTATAATGACTAATGTCATTTTAAAATTTGTGTAGATTAATAAATATAAACTAAAAAACTTTACTATTAGGTTATGGTGTTAATTGTGGTATTTTCAAAGGTGTTGTAGAAAACTGATTAGTTTTTATCTTATAGAAGAGAGAGCCAAAAGGCTTTCAATGAGGTAGGAGATGATTTTCTATACGACTTTGTAAGTGGACACGAGAAATCCATTACAATATGTCCTATTCTATGCACTGAGCTACTAATGGACCTTCAGTGTGTGACTTTGATCAACGTAAATATACTATCTTCCTACTCTTGAATGTAGGAATATTGAGCTTGTTAAACATGCTTGTCGACTAATCCGGGATTGGGCTCCCCAGGTACTATAGTGCATCAGCATGCCGGGCTCTACTGGGGCTGACCTCCATCCTCCCTTGCGGCTCGTGTGATTCACTATGATGAATCTTAATATACCTAATTTGTTAAAAAATGACGGCGACGTGGTTCACTACCCGGCACGTCTTCATTCCCACGAGGGCGATAAACGACGAACGGAGAGCCATTTCACTACGATGAATGTGAGAGGAAGGACTGAGTGTGAAGGGAGTAAGGAAGGTGTGTCGGGAGCGTAGCGGATGGAGATCTATGATGTCTACCTAACCCTACAGGGAGATAGGCGTGTCTATATGTATGTATGTGTGTTAAACAAGTGAACTAAGTGGACTATTGATTGATTATGATAGGGGAAACACAGATTATTTTAAAAAATTAAACAATTGTTAATTTCTTTTCTTACAGACAGTCGTTTTTTTTTTAATCATTGGTAATCTGTCTTGTATGAATACTTTTATTTAAATTTACGACTCTTTGGCAAGACGTCGTGTGTTATTAAATATTTTACAAAAGAGTGCGTCTTATATAAATGTAAATTGAGTTTTTATTGAGTGCTAAAGTTTTACGACGTTCTTATTAAATTATGGAAAGACAAAAAGTATTCTGGTATATAAATATAAGAGTAATTTTATGGAGTTTTTTTATTGAAGCAATAGGCAAACGAGCAAGCGTGTCACCTGATGGTGAACAATCACCGCCGGCCATGATCTTCTACAGTACTACAAAAACTAAAGATGCGTCGTTTATCTTAGGATAAGGATTTATTATGGGATAGAAAGGCAAACGAGCAGGCGTGTCACCTAATGAAAAGCAATCAAAGGCACCCATAGACATCCGAAGTGATGGCCTTTAAGGAAAGTGTAGACTTAATTTTTCGAAGGTCCCAATGTCCTATCGGTTGGGAAGCACCGCTGGAGTTAGCTGGTTTCACGGGGTAGTGGTGTGTGGAAAGAATTTTCTGAAAAAACGCATCGTACTGGATCGCCACTCATCCAGAAACAGATGAAATTTAATAAAGGAAAAATAGTACGAAAGAATCGGTCGTTTCTGACCCATAGTTCATTTATGTTTCTGCGGGGGATACACTTTTCTGAAGCAATAGGCATTTATCCACTACGCTTGTGGCACGACACGGAGGACAATGAGGCACCCAAACTTTGGATTAATATCTTAAGCGATACCCAAACTTAGAAAAAATATCTGTAGGGCATGTTTATATTTATGACTTAGTATTTATAAGGATATCTAGGGCATACAAATATTTATTGCAGTAGGGACACTCCAAAAGCGGTATCTTTGCCATTGATGAAGCTTTGCTATTAATAAATGATGATTGATGATTTTCTATTTAGTTCTAGTTAGTATTCTATTGTATATAATATTAATTCTATAATATTATATACAATAGAATACTCAAATTATATTATAATACACTACAATTATATTAGAATACTCAAATTATATAAATAAATCTATTGTATACAATATTAACTTAATACCAATAATATTAAAATATAACAACGAAATCTAATTTTTTATTTAATCGAAACAAAACATTTACATTATCATTGTTCTACTTTTGTTACCATAAATGATAAAGCTTTTCACAACAAAAATTCAAAATTGAATTGTAAAGAATCTTTTATTTAAAATACGTCTGTCAATTCTGTTATATCTGTCAGTACTATTATAGAATTGAGAGATGTATTTTAAAACTGATATAGTTCATTGACATTTAATTTAAATGCCTTTCATTTTTATTAAAAATGGATCAGCATTCGGGCAAAAAAAAAATAGCCGCTTTTTAAAATTATGTTGTTTCAAATCCAATGCTTGAAATTTTAATTAAACGTTACCACATCGCTCGCTGACTGCATTTACACTTGTCCCACTTTTTTCATAGCACAGCGTCAGTCGTTGTATTGTTTCTCAACTTATTGCAATCGTACTGCTTGCGATATCAATTCATGTACCATGCAATATGTGTTGATTATTGGTTTGAGAATCTTATTATACTTTTTGTAACGTGTCATCATCACCAGCTGAAGTCGGCAGTCCACTGCTGAAATAGACCTATTCCAAGACGCGTCACTTAGTCCGATCTTTGGTTTCACTCATCCAGTTTCTGCCAACAGCCTTGAGCAGCTCGTCGCACCATCAGTCCGGGAGGCGATTCATTTAAAAGAAAAGTAAAAGTGGCAAATTTATAGTTTCAAAACTAGTTGTCTTCACCAGTCCACTGTTAGAAGTAATCCTCCTCCAACACGCGTCACTTAGTCCGATCTTCGGCTTCACGAATCCAGTTTCTGCCCTCGTGCCGGGGAGGGGGGTATTTCTTTTTAAAGAAAAGACGACTAGCAATGTTTTTGATATTCTTAGAATTTTTGTTAACCATTCATACTAACCATTCATACCAACATATTGAGCCAAAACCGACCACGATCGATGGTGAAGTTCTCGAAGTTGTCCAGGAATATGTCTACCTAGGCCAAATAGTGCGATTAGACTGTCTCCGTCGAGAAAGAAGCCGACAGAAGGATACAGTTGGGCTGGGCAGCGTTCAGGAAATTCCGTCAAGTCTTCTCGTCGCCCATACCACAAAGTCTAAAGACAAAAGTCTTCAACCAATGCGTCCTGCCCGTACTCTCTTACGGTGCCGAGACGTGGACACTGACAGTCCGTCTCCTCGCCAAGCTCAAAGTCGCTCAGAGGGCTATGGAGAGAGCTATGCTCGGGGTTTCTCTGGTGGACAGAATTCTAAATGAAGAAATTCGCCGGAGAACCAGACTCACCGACATTGCTCTTCAAGTTAGCAGACTGAAGTGGCAATGGGCTGGACACGTTTGTCGGAGAACCGACAATCGTTGGAGTAGACGAGTGCTGGAGTGGAGACCGCGACTCGGCAAACGTAGTGTGGGACGCCCTCCTGCTAGATGGAGCGACGATCTGCGCAAGGCGGCTGGCAGGGACTGGATGCGTGTAGCCGAAGATCGGGCTAAGTGGCGTGCCTTGAGTGAGGCCTATGTCCAGCAATGGACTGCCGCGGGCTGATATTGATTCATACTAAGTCCGCGCTTAAAAATGACTGATATTAGTAATAGTCTATTACTAATATCGTCCTGGTTTCAATAGCGTCCTGCATTAGACTATTACTAATATCCGGATCCCTCCTGGATCGTTTGATCCTTCGAGATATTGCTGCTTAAAAGTTCCACACTACGCTTACACACTACACTAGTACACTGTCGCGGTCTCTACTCCTGTACTCATCTACTTTAGCATTTGTCGGATTAACAGATCAATCGTCAAATAAACACGACAAGCAGATTACCACCTGTATGCTAACTCGGCGAGCTATGTCAGTGACTGGTTCTCCAGTGGATTTTTTAATTCTGAATTATATCCACTGGAAACACCAAGCATAGCCCACTCCATAGCTCTTTAAATGACTACGAGCTTATGAAGAGGACAAACTGTCATCGTTCATAGTTCACACCGTAAGAGAGTACAGATAGAACGCACTGTATAAAGTCCGTCGTCTTCGAGCTTTGAGGTGAGGACGAAAGGATTTTTAGAGCTTGTTTAAAGCTTATTTAATAAATAATATGGACAGTTAGAACTTTTACTTAGCTAAGATCTGCGACGAGCAAACAAAAACAGAAAAATAATAATGTCTCAACACGAAGGCATCATCAAGTATAGTAGACTCTACGGAAGAGAACTACTCACTTAACGGTTGTATTTCGTAGAGGCGAAACATGTGTACGTATGCAAGGTGGAAAAGTGGTAGTGTATGTTTGGTGTTGTGGTTAGTGGTTGGGAGGTGCAGTGTTGCTGACGGCCGTTTTTCGGTAAAATTTAATTGAAGTTGCCTGTAAATCCAATTTATCCAGTAGAAAAACACTCATTACTATTTTTTTGTTTTTGTTTGCTTGTCACGGATCTTAGCTAAGTTAAAGTTCTAACTGTCCACATAGTAATGGATTTCCGCAAAGTAACGCCTGACTCCATTAATCATCTTACTTAATTACTTCGCCGCCTACCCAAAGTATATTGGCTTCCGATAGGAGAACAAGCCACTGGTTATAGTGCTACGCTAGTTGGCTGTCCGAAGCTCGCTCAGTCGGCAGTCACCGCATACCTCCATCGATACCTGGGGTGGCCGACCAGACGTCTATCGGACAGTATTCCCAAGTATGTCCATTTAGCCGCGTTATTCCCTCCAACGTTAGCCCTGACCAATTGTCTCAGTGGCAGGGTCCAGCGCCTGCGGAGGCAATGGTTGCGGGTTCGATCCCCGCATCGGAATAAATATATCTATGGATTATAAATATTTATTCCGAATCCGGTAACCCCGCCAATCCGCATTGGACAAGCATAGTGGGTTAAGGTCTGTTCCTCCAGAAATGGAGAGACCCGTGCTCAGCAGTAGGACATATATGGGCAGTTAAAAAGAAAATTCCCTGCCAACCTTCTCAGGTTACCGAGTCATCGGAGTCTGTGTTTAAAGTTTGCATAACCCAATGTGGGATCGGGGTGTAATAATAAGTGGTTCTTCTTCGAAAATGCACTTTATTTTTGAATTTTATATAGAACAACTTCATACGATGACAAAAATGCCCACTCGTTTCGTTTGCCCCGCTATCAGAAAATCGCTACCTTATCTCTTTATATTCATCCCTCTTACTCTCATGTCCTTTCACTCACTCCTTTTGTCACATTCCATTTCAATGGTTTATTTTCTTTAGTTATTTATTATACTTTTTCTGTCATTCCACACCAATATATATTTTAAACAAAATTAACATTTATTTCGGAAAATATATCTTAACTCGTGCGTCAGATTAAATTCGCTGTTAAAGTTTTAACCCCAACATAATTGCGTTTATAAAGTTGCGCCTACTGTAAATAACCCCAAACGACCTAAACTTTTAAATGTGGGCGTTCACTAAGTAGTTTGCCGAGATTATGTTCTAGTTGTTTATTTAAAGTGTGATTTTATTTGACGTGTTTTGAAGCTTTAAGTTTTCTTGATAATTAATTTGTATTTTCCTTTTCATTTAATACTTTGTCACCAAATATTTTATAATAAAAAATAAAATGAAAACTTTAGTATAAAAAGATAAAATGATTTTTATAATGGACGTTTTTTTATATATGTGTATATTCCATATATTTTTCACTGCAGGCCAAAAAGCTTTTCCATTTTTGGAGGATTTTACATTGTCCTAATTTATATCATCATCATCAACAGCCTTTGTAAGTCCACTGCTGGACATAGGCCTCTCCCATGGAGCGCCACCTAGCCCGATCTTCGGCTACACGCATCCAGTTTCTGCCAGCCACCCTGCGCAGATCGTCGCACCATCTAGCCGGGGGGCGTCCCACACTACGGTTACCGAGACGCGGTCTCCATTCCAGCACTCGTTTGCTCCAACGATTGTCGGATCTCCAACAAACGTGACCAGCCCATTGCCACTTTAGTTTGCTAATTCGAAAGGCTATGTCGGTGACTTTAGTTCTCTGGCGGATTTGTTCATTTCGAATCATATCTACCAGAGAAACTCCGAGCGTAGCTCTCTCCATAGGATTCTGAGCGACTCTGAGCTTATGAAGCAGACGGACTGTCAGCGTCCACTAATTTATATTTTGTACGTGAATTCATCATATTATAACAGTTGTAGATTGGCGGGGTACTTATACAAGGAATAAATATCTGTAGGCTATACATAATATACATATATACCGATGTAAGAATATAATCCACAACCAATGACTCCGTAAGCGGTAGCTTGTTTCTGAGGCAATTAGAAGAGGTTTGGTTGGCGAGGATTGCGTTAGTAATCTATAAACGGCCATAGATTCGATTTTACTATTGAACTATTAAGTGAACCGTATCGATGAAAAAAAAAGAAACGAAAACGTAGTAAACCGCAAAATTAAAACTTACCACCAGAGCCAAAAATAAACTTTTAAAATTTCTGAAAAAATTGTATCTGCTCACTCAAACACTACGTCAGTTTAAACGCTGTACAAAATGTTTTGTTGGTCGTCGAGCTGTGAGACGCAGACCATTCGCATCAGTATTTTTTTCTGATCCGAATTTGCAATTGGTCAGGAAGTCTTTGTCTAGCCGCCTATCCAGTAGTTATGGTATTGTTACACGGGTGCGCGACCCCAGCCTCCTCAGCTACTAGCGTATCATTTTGTCCTCCGTTGTATCATATCCCTATCATCCAGTCTAAATGCATCTTTCCTTTCCCCTTTCTTTTCCTTGTTTATCCTTTTACTTTCCTCGTGCGAGCCGACTGTCCCGGAATTGGACTCTCCCAGGTTCTATAGTGCCCTACCTCAGCATTCGGGACTCTGGGCACGAAGGCGAGAAGCGACTAACGGAGAGCCGTTTTGCTACGATGAATGTGAGAGGAAGAATGGATGAAAAAATGGATGAGTGTGGAAGAAGCAGGAATTCTGTGGTCTCTGCCAACCCCTACGGGAGATATGAGTGAAGATATGTATGTAAGTATGTAGTATGCAATAAATTTCTTTTAAATCTGTGTTTAAAAGAAATGTATTGCAATAACAGCGGTTTTGCTTTTTTCGTCGATATGTTTCTAGGACAAGTATTGTTACTTTAGTAGAAACGTTTTACAATAATTCTAATAAAATTAAAATATTACTAGTTTGGAGCGGCTTTACTTATTAGAGGTATTCGGACAACATTTTATGACATTTTGAACATATTTTTGTCAAAAAAATGGCAAAAGAATTTCTGCAGTTTAGCTCAGTGACATCAAGTTTTCCGATAGACTTGGAAAATTTCTTTCATCTATAAAAAGGGGAATAATTTTGCTGTTCTAGATACTTACAACACATTCATGAGTTATTTTATTGCAGCTTAATAGATCAGAAAGTAATCTACCGTAATTGAAAAAAAGAACGTTATCACAAACACTAGGGGGTCCAACAAAGTTTATTGGGCCAGCATATTTGTTCGAAGCGTATATTGCCAGTCATTAGGGCAAGCACGCCCGCTGCTTGACGTATGATGTTTCAAAATAATGTCCTAAGACAGATAAGTTTAGTTATAACTGACAATACAACTTCGTATATTTAAAAAAGAAAAACCAATAAACATTTCGAAAACTCTTAGGTACTCAAAATTTCTAGAGGCCGATATATTATGAATAGTGGTGGAATTAATTTATGAATGAGCTAGCTCGAATGAGGAATTACTTTTGAATTGTAGAATATCAGCGTTAAGTAACTTTCTCATTTAAGACGGTGAGTTCAGTTTCTTCACCTACTTATTCTTACCCCTGTTATGCGTCATCATCGTCCTTTGTGGCTTTTGCATCCGGCATATTTGTAGGGTTCAGAAATGCGCCTCGATTTGCTTCTTCGCTTACCTAAATTTTTTCAAAAAAGAAAGAAAACATTTTCTATTCAATATATTTTAAATCCAGTGCGTTACTGAGATATTGTGTATGGATTCTCATTTTTTTATAGCGGAGCAAGCAAACGAGCGTGCGGGTTACGTGATGGTAACATTTTACTTGTTGCCAGCCTTTTGTGGACAAATATTATCAGTAAGGTATTTATTTCAAACCTAATCCAATGCGGATTCGCGGGGTAACCAAACTCAAAACAAATATCTGTAGGCCAGACATATATTTATCTCGACAAGAGCATCGAACCTGGGACCAGTGTCAGCGTATACCGAGCCAGTTGTTTGTCATTACGACCATGACAAGTCAATTAGTTATCCGTGCGTAAAATAGAATAAAACATACTTATATTTGTTGTGTGTGTATATATATATATATATATATATATATATATATATATATATATATATATATATATATGCAAACGAGCATGCGAGTTACGTGATTTACCTTGTTGCCAGCCTTTTGTGGACAAATATTATTCCTAAGGTATTTATTTCAAACCGAGGCGTTCCGCCAATACACTACAATACAATACACTTTGGAGAAACGTAGAGGTTCCTTGCCTAGAAGCAAAGCATATAGGCGTTAAATATAAAACTATTTTGTTTTAATGAGGTAAAAGTGCTTATTGGTGATGTAATAAATAAAATAAACTATGTATTTCAATTCACTTTCATTAACCACCAACATTTTACTACCTCCTTTGATTATTTCCCAACAAATGATATATAGGGAGTATAAAAAGACCGGTGAAACGGTAGCCATCTACTTTGTATTAAAGATATCGAAACATGGAAAAGCAATCACAAACACCAGGGAGTCCGACAGAATTTATTAGAGCGAAATTCGTTCGGAGTATAAATCCTTAATCCACGAAACGTTGAACATACTTTGTTGAATTATACATTTTGTACAGTTCTGTATCGAAAAACTTGATATATCTTAGCGTCACGCATAGCACAGACATACGCCTACATAAAACTTTAAGGCAGTATTTTACTCATGAGCGGAAGGTGTTTATATTTTTATCTCTTGTTTTTAAATTTATATACTTGTACATATTTTATTATCTCTCTATTCTATTTTAGTGTTTGTTTTTCATACCGCATGTCCCATATTCCACTGCTGGTCACAGGCCATCCTTTAGGATATAAACTCACCACGCATGTCCAATGTGTATTGGCGAGGTATCTTTAGGCCATAATTATATTTATCCCGACACGGTTATCGAATCTGGGACCATTGACAGGCGTACACTGAGCCAGTTGTTCCTCATTTTGACCATCTCAAATCAATTGGTTAAATTATAATAAAATATACTTGTTTTTTGTTGCACTATTATAATTATGCTTAGATTAATACTTGAAATGATATATATATCATCATTATTAAATTCACTATTAAAGTCTCTGAAACTTATCATTATTAAAATAACTGAAGTCCGAAAAAGTTGACGATTTCGTTCACGGCCGTATAATTTTTTCGATTCGTAGGCATATTAACATTGTTTTTTAATTTGATTTCGTGGATTTCAGCCAAAAAAAATTGAATTTGTTCAAGTTATTTACATAATTAACCTATACATGTGCTTCGAAAAGTTTAGCAATTATTTTTAAAAAAACATCTAAAATGTCAAAATTTTTAGCAGTTTTTTTATCTACCACAGACTTAATAGACTTTTGATAATAATACGCTTCTATAGATGAATAATAATAACCAGCCCCACTTCTAACCCCCACTATTTTCTCCCGTTATTTTACCTCCTACTCATTAATTGTAAAAAGGTCTCTTTTTCTACATATTATAGAATATAAAAAATTAACGAAAAACTGCATGAAATAAGTTAAATTTAAAATTTATATGTTAAAAGTACTTAAGAAAAGCTTTTGAGAAAGATCGACGTACGATGTTCTACGTTTTTGAGATCACAAAAGTGAAGATTGGGATAAAGAAAACTAAACTCTAAATGGACTTGCCGTGTCTACCTGTCCAGATGCTTAAAGAACTATTGTCAAACTAAAACTGTGACTGAAGTTTCAATCCAATACAGGGAAAGTCTTAACACGTTTTATCAGTTCAGTTTATCTTGTGACTTGAAATTGTACGGAATGATGTAGACGCTTATCTTTATTTTATTTTCCTAGCAAAATTTATTCGTTTTTATGTTTTTTACGTCTCATTATTATTTTATTGTTATGTATTATTACTGTGGTCCGCGATCTAGCTCCATTGGTTCTTCTTAGCCAACTAGCGTCAAATGCTCATATAGAGCGCCTGGCTTACGCTGAGTAAATACTATTTTATGGCACATCTTAGGTTAAGTTTCTTTATTTTTTCTTCTTTTTATTAACCCTAATTTTTATTTAGTTTTGTTAGTATTTAATTTCTTATAAAAAGATGTGTTTCAAATAATTGTTTTTCTATTTCATTGTTTAGAATGCGCTCTTAGATATGTATTGTATTTTCGTTTTTCAGAAAAATATAGCGTAACGCATCTAGACAGACTAATTTACTCGATATTAGCCTTTTTTTGTCTTTAAAACGTGTGTAAAATGTAGTTAAAAGAAATATGGGAGCGATGGGCTAACGAGCAAGCGGCTTACTTGATCATAAGCAACCACCGCTGCTAATAAATATCTGCAGGACTAAGAGCACAGCAGATGGGTTGCGTACCTTACGGTTAGTATATGAATTATCTTCTATATGAAGAAGAAGGTATGGTACTTTCTCAGTTGAACCTCAGTTTAGGTCTTGCTTTTCATCATACGACATCTTTAGTTGATTACTTTCTATTGCGTAGAAAAAGAATATATATTTGACTATATGTCATGTATATACATATATAAAAATGGAGAGCTATTTTGTTAGTCGTTATTTACTTAGTCTATTTTGTTAAAACTCAAAAACGGCTCGACCGATTTGAATAAGATTATTAATGGAGTCAGGCGTTACTTTGCTGAAATCCATCACTATGTGGAGAGTCAAAAGTTTTACTTAGCTAAGATCCGCGACAAGCAAAACAGTAACAGAAAATTAATAATGTGTGTTTTTCTGCTGGATAAAGTGGATTTATTTGGAACTTAAACCAAAAACTTACTGAATATCGGCCATTAATCTTCCACCCACCAAGCACTACACACAACACCAAACACACATTTCCATCTTGCAAACGACACGTGTTTCGCCCCAACACTAGGTATCTTCAGGTATAGTAGACTCTACGGATGACAACCGAAAAGTATTTGAATAATTTTTTTATGACGTTCACTCTAATACAGAGAAGAAGTAAAAGAATAGCGTGAAAAATGAAAAATTCCTTTTATTTTCAATAGATGGCGTTCATGCCGGCTTTATTGTCTAAAGAACATGTTTTTATACAAAACTGTCGTTTTTTTTTCGTGCGATTTTAAAAAGTGTTGCATATCTAATTACTTACATATTAGAAGAAGGTAAATACGGGGATCATAAGTTGTAGGTGAAACGAAGTTATTTTTTTTATGGGATAGGAGGGCAAACGGGCAAGCGTGTCGCCTGATGGAAAGCAATCAACGCCGCCTATAGCCAACCGCGACACCGTAGGGGACGCGGAAGCGTTGTCGGCCTTATTTTTATATAAAAGTATTTACCGGGTAAAATTTTTATATGAAAGTATTTTTTTATTATTAAATAAATGATACACATTAGAAATTATACAACGGGCCATCTAGTTTAATATGAAAGTATTTTTTTATTATTAAATAAATGATACACATTAGAAATTATTACCCGAAACACGTTGTACAGAGCAGCGGGTGGGTAAGGTTAAGATCGTATTGCGATATTCTTGTAGTTAGGGGCCATTTCTCATGGCGCAGTTGTGGGAAACCCCGCTGATTGAGTAAGTAGTTTTCCAAGTTACGTTCGAAAGCACTATATACAAGGCAAAGAACATTATATAAAAAGAAAAGAGATTATTACTTGAACGTTGGCAATGTATTTGGCAAAACAATAAACATTTATTAGAACAAACTGAATATTTTTTGTATTTTTTTATGGGATAGGAAGGCAAACGAGCAAGGGTGTCGTTAGTTGTGGAATCGTTGCTGGTCTTTGAGAAATATGTAGACATGCTTTTTGAAGGTTCAAATATCGCATAGGTTCAGAAATACCGCTGAAGGTAGATGTTTTCTCATAGTAAATATAAGCGTGGATAAAAGTTTCTAATAGAATATTTTAAGGCGTATCGGAGGAAATACTTCATATTTACCTCAAAAAATATATCTCCCCTCATTTTTTATACCTAGGAACTAGTTTGCAATGCCTGAGACGATTCCGCCGTTACGTGTGCTTAATCGTTCGGTTAAAAGGTATAATATGTTAAAATAAAAAAAAGCTCTACGAAACATAACCGTAAAGTCTTCAATTGTCTTTCTTAGAGTCTACTATACTGGATATTGTGTTTATGGTGAAAAGTGATATTGTGTGTTTGACATTGTCGACGTTGGTTACCGTGGTAGGGTGTTGGAGAATTGCTGACGGCCGTTTCTCGGCAAATAACTCTTTATACACTTCTTCGCAAATACACAATTTTATTTTTCTGATTTGTTGTCGCGGATCTTAGTTTGACTGTCTATTTTTATAATGGATTTCCGCAAAATAACGCCTGACTTCCTTAATTATAATATATTATATATAAAAAAATAGTTGTCCACAAAAACGAGCACATGAAATAAAGGTCAGAATAAGACTAATATAATAAAAGACAAAAGCTATAATAATGTAATGAATAAGCTCCTTAGATAGCATAAGTTAAGACACTTATTTAAGGCACATTTGAACAAGACCCTTTGTTTTTACTTTGATCCTCTCTCTATGTAAAGTTCAAGAGCTCTCTCGTGATCCTCGTTTTACCTCCTTTTGTAATGGAGGTACCACTAAAGGGTAAGCAAGACAGTATATTTTCGGTGTTTGTCATGTTAATGATGTATATTGTTTTTTGGAAATGATTTTCAATAAGTATGTCTGTGTTTTATTTAATTTGGAGTTAGAAATACGTTACAAGAGATTATCTCTCAAAATGTTTTGAAATACCAAAGAGTATTTATCATTTTTATCTGAAAATTTATTACACTTCCACAGAAATCAAAGATTTGAGTGGTAGATTTGCACTGTAGTTAATTTGGTCTTTGGTAATTCTACTGTTCCATAAAAATCATACTTCACAATAATTTGAACGCTCACTTGCAATTACCGTCACTTAATATATTCACTGTCACTATTTGTGCCGACTGCCCACTTAACCAAAAACAATTTATTATTCATTCAACTGTTGAATATTGATACACTACATAATTAGTGACTACATTGCTTAATTGAATTTTGATGCAAAACATTTACCTTGGGTGTACGGACTGCAAAAACAT
The DNA here is from genome assembly GCA_031353405.1 of Baronia brevicornis. Taxonomy (NCBI): domain Eukaryota; kingdom Metazoa; phylum Arthropoda; class Insecta; order Lepidoptera; family Papilionidae; genus Baronia; species Baronia brevicornis. The sequence continues at coordinate 588,956 of JASFAT010001464.1, forward strand.
GAAATTATAGTGTATTCACATGAAAAATGCATTAATTTGCAACTGCTCAATTAAACTGTGTGGGGAAACTTTGAATGATAACTATGAATGATACAATAAGAAATGAGGATATAAAAGAGCGATGTGGAGTAAAAGGTGTCCTGACAAAACTTGAGAAAGGGATGCCTTAGATGGTTTGGGTACATAGAGAAGATGGATGAAAGACGACTGGCAAAAGAAATTTACGTTGCGGATGTGGATGGAAGGGTTTAAAGGGGAAGACTACGTAAAATACACCTTGACCAAATTCCTGAAGTTTTTAAGAAAGGCCAGGTTAAGAGTGAGGAGACTGATGAGTGTGGAGGAAGCAAGGAAAGGATGACGAAATCATAGCAGATGGAGATTTGTGGTCTCTGCCTACCCCTACGGAAAACAGGCGTGACGATATGTATGTAGTATGTATGCTCAATTAGCTAGATTTACCGTATTTATGTTAAACAAAAAGCTAAAAATACATCAAAATGGAAGGATCTGGACTAGATCGAGGGCCACTAGCGGCTGTAGCGCCTTTGATGATGATAATGTTAAATAAAACCTAACGTGTTAACGGTAACTAGAATATACCTTCTTTATATTTTAAGTCTAAAGATAAGACAGTATACCAACGAGTTTTGTCTGTTGGTCTATTTTCATTATTAACGAAAGTCCGTCTGTGTCAGTAGCTCAAATCCTTCAGAACGTTACGAAGAGGGTTTTGATTGGAATCTATCTTATGTGTGGAAATAATACTTAATTAACATTAATGAAGTATAAGATAAATATAAATATGATCTACTGATATTTTATCTGAGTCTGGTTTTCCAATCCGAATTGGAAAAGCGTGGTTGGGTTAATGTCTATTAGTCCAAAATTGAGGAGGCCCATGCTTATCAGTTGGACAAATGGCTGCGAAAAAAAAAAGAGAAAAATATTTTATCTAGGTGTGTAGTCGATTTTTAATATACAATATCGCTTAGATTATAATCTAGTTAAGTTATATATTTTATGGTACACAATCAATATACAGGGAACAGCAATGTTTTGCTACATATGTAACATATACTGGGGATAGTCACATCCACAGGGGTGTGAGATCGAGCCTCGGGGACGAACCCTCACTGCTTGCGCAGCAACTCAATGGAGCGACCGTTCCCCGGTTCTTAATGCCGCAGTTCTTAGTGGTTTTTTGGCGTCCTTTAACGATTTCGCGTCGTCGAGATGTGGCTGAAACTCGTCATACGTTGGATATGTCGCTGGCCTTCCTGCCTCGCGGGAGCCAGGCGGCGATAAGAGAATGTCGCGTGGGATGTTTTGCTGTAATACAGGCTAAGGCCTAGCACAGCGACAGAGGCTAATATATGTACCAAACTTATTACTTTGTAAAATAAGTAAATAAATATGTTGTAAGTTATAATTAATTTACGCCTAGACGTTAATAAATTCATATAAAATATAAATTATAATTCAATTTATTTAGGGAATCTCTTTGATGAAACTTACTCGTACCAATATTAAATATTTCATCGAATGCTTATAATAAAATAATGCAGCAAACACGTGAATTTCATAATTAATATGACACTGATAATATATACACGACACGTGTGATGTACGATTGTTGTTAAACAGCGCTTATCGTGGCACTCTCAGTCATGTGCCCGGAAGCATTTCGACTTAACCAGTCTATAAATTTGTTTTAATATAAGGAAATATAAGGAGTATGTATTGTTGTCTTTATGTATTTTTTGTATGTTTTCCTTTAAGCTTTCCAGAATTAATAGCTCAGTAGGTAAGGCTTATTTATGATCGGGCTTACGATCTAATCATAGCGAGTTCTGGGTTAATTTATATTAATATTAGCTCTTCACAAGGTGTTAGTGTCCAAGCTTCTTTGTATTAAAATGAAACTCCAAATCTATAACACGATTATTCGGCCTATTCCAACGTTTAGCTGTGAGGTTTGGACAAAAACGCTAAAGGAAGAGAAGTAAGTCCGAAAGATCCTGGGCCTAACCAAAAAAGATGGTGGCAGTTGGCAAAATAAAAAAAAAATTTCGAAATCGAGCATCTGGTGGCCTAAGCCAAAGTAATAGGAGAGACTAAGGTTAAGCCAACTTCGTTGGCTGGGCCACGTTGAGTGAATGGGGGAGGATTGTGCAGTCAAGGGAGTACGCTCCCTTGACTGCGCAGTCCTCCCCCCCCCCATTCAAGCACAGCACATACGTGTGGGTCGCCCAATTAGACGACGTCCTGTGGGGCGCCCCAGGTACCGCTGGAGAGACATGGCGGACAATGACTTGTGCAACCTTCAAATCTGCAACTGACAAGAGGTGGCGTAGGACAGATTACGGTGGCGAAGATCTGATCGGAGGCCAAGATCCATTTTGGGTCACTGCGCCAACAAAGTTAGTTAGTTAGTTAATATCATCGATGTACGATTTTTTTTATGGGATGGGAAGGCAAACAAGCAGGCGTGTCACCCGATGGAAAGCAATCAACGCCATAGACATCCGCAGTGCCATAGGCAATGCGGAAGCGTGGCCGACCTTTAAGGAAAGTGTCATTATGCGAGTGGGAGGGGAGGGGAGAGGAAGGGGAGGGGGAGGAAGGGGGAGGAGGGTGTTGGACCTCCAGAACTTTCGCTCACCGTACGAAGTTGGAAGCTAAGCTACCACTCAGACGCGGGTTTTCTGCGGGAGTGTGGTACTTCCCCGGACGAGCCGGCCCATTCATGCTACAGACAAATATTATACCATTCTTGACAAAGTATTCGTCTGCAGCGTGGCTCTACCGCTATCGAGTGGATAACTCACAATTACTTCGATTCATAATTTTCTATTGCATTTTATTTCCTTATCGAAATGAAGAGTTGTGAATTGTTCAATCTGATGCCAACGATTTAATTTTTTTCGTGCAATCATTAACAACGTAATTTACGTAGCGCTTCTTATGTTTGCAATTCCGAAGTCCTGCAGTACAGCTTGCTCGCGGTTAAGAGCTATGGTTAAGCGAGCGCACAATTTCCCTCGGGTCGGTGATAAAACGCTTAGCGACAACGCGAGACGTTCTTTGTGTGATGGAATGCAACATGCCTTATCTTTTGTTTTAATTCTATTTCATTTCTAGTTAACCATCGTTATATTATTATATCATGAAAATAAAATACGCATTAAAGTGGTAATTATGTTCTAAATGGCTTTGCACAAGTAATGCATGGATGAAGTACAATTCTTCTTTTGAACGCTTTATACTCGAAATATTTTTATGGGGTAGGAAAGCAAGCGTAGCGACAGGCAATTATCACCGTTCATAATAATAAAAATAATATATTTATTGATCATTAAGAAGTTAAGAAGTTTACAATTTTGTTTCACTGCCTGTAGAACCAAGGCGAACTCTATACTACGGCAGACAGTTACCTTCTATGACACATTTATGAATAGCATATATTATTCTAATTGCCATACTTAATATAATTTTACAAAAAAATAAAAAACAAAGAATTAAAAACTATGAACTTAATTATACAAACCAGAAAGGAAAATATTTTACAAGAAAAAAATCACATTACAAATCACGATACGGTGCGAATCGAATTTTTTATATAGAGAGCGTTCTTGGACTTTCAGAATTGTGTAGGCTTGTTTTTTGAAGGTTCCTCAGGAATTCGACTGAAGGTAGACCGTTCTACAGAGCAACCGCGCGCGGAAAGAGATTGCGGTAAAACGCACTCTACTGGATCGCTATTTATGAAGTTTTCAGGGATATATCTGTGTGTGTTAGAACTCCCTGTATTATGTATAACTACACTCAAATACACTCCACATATATTCTGTTTACCCATACAATATTTATTCTAATTCGGATAAAGAATCAGCGCCAACCTTTTTTTTTAAATTAATAAATTCTCTACAGCTTTGACATTTTAAACGTAAATTGAAAAGGGTACCGAGAGATGAGTGGTATTTAGAAATCAACAACGCATAGATAAAAGTATATAAATGAATAAGTTCCTCAGAGGAACAAGTGAAATACTTTCAACCTATTTGAGCCGATTCCCTTTTATGTTGTTTGACTTTGATCCTTTTTCCATAAACCGTTCCATGTCCTTTTGTGATTTTCTTTAATATTTATCTATTGTATGACTTTGTAATACATTGGAAAGGAGATCACGTCTTTAATATATTTGAAAAACCCTCTATAAACTATTGTTGCATGCAATAAGACGATACTTGATATCTTAAATGTCATAGGGGATGGTACTATAGTCCTTAGTCCGTTTATAAGGGGAAATAAAATGTGGAGGATAAGAGAGAACAAATGATTGACTCATATGAAAATGATTCAAGAAGGTCAGAAATCGATGACTCGTCTAGTCATTGGCTATCACTTTGAAAGTGTGAAGATTTAAAAGAAGCGTAGGTATTGTACTTGGAGGACTTCATATCAACTTAAGACGTGGCCATATCCTGATATCTAATCAGGCTCGTCGGTAATTCCCGACCCACCTGGAGGCCGAGCGGTACTTGGAAAATTTTCCAGTGGGACTAGTACTCCCTCTGGAGGACAACCTCCGATGATTTTGGTGAATTTGAACGATTAACAACGTATCGATCAGTCGTATAATATCGCTATGTCGCTGTATAAATTAAATTGATTACGTTTTGGAGCTCTATCAGTAGCTATAGAGGATGAAGAACAAACTTTTATATTAGACCGCACGATAGGCTTTTATGGACCGAAAATGATGGATGTAAATCACACAACTAAATGCTTTTACTGAAATATGTGACGTTTATTTACTAACTTATATACGTTTTATAATAATATTTTTTTTTGGGTGATAAAGGCAAACGAGCAGGTGTGTCTCCTGATATAAATTAATCAACACTGTCCATAGAAATCTACAGCACCGTCCATAGGCATTACAGATGAAACTTAAAATCACTTGTAATGTTAGGAATGGAATAAAATGTTCAATGCATGATTAAAATAAATGTGTGTGTGCCTTACTTTGCTGTGTAGTGACCAGTACAAATTAAGGCTATTATAACTATTTTATTTCTACCAATAGATCTTTTTCAAGACGACTATGGGAACTAATAGACATAGAGTAGTGCCTAACAATTAAACATTATGTGATCCAGGGCGTATTTTGATTAAAGAATAGTTTAAGTGTGGCGTGGTCCCTCGCCCATGGAGTCAACGGTCGCGGGTTCGATCCCCGCATCGGAATAAATATATATATGGCCTACAGATATTTATTCCAAGTCTGGTAACTTCGCCAAACCGCACTGGTAAAGCGTGGGAGGTTAATGTCCGTTCCTTCAGAAATAGGGAGGCCCGTGCTCTCTAGTGGGACATATATGGGCGAGTGTATGATATATATTAAATAACTATACTAATGGCTAATAGATGGCGATATTTATAATATTAAGGATTTTTTTGTTTTTAAAGATCGATCGAATGTATGTAATAGATAAATCAATTATAATTTTATGACAACATAATTGTTTAGTTATGTATTTAGATCTTTAATTATGTAATAATTAATGAAATTTGTACGCCATAAGTAGCAATGTAATTTTATACGTTTTTTTCATGTTGTTATACCTCACATTATACAAATAAAGAATTATTATAATTATTATCAATTCTAGATTTTTTCAAAATTTATATTTCTAGTGAAAGTTATAAAATAGTAATTTAATATTGTTTTCATATCCGAGAATATGCTACGAACAAGATTAAAACAAAACACTTAAGGCTGTTCAAAATTAAAACGCTCGTTTAACGTAATTAGCACCTACAACAATGGGGTCTTAACGTGAATTATAATTGATGAGACGTCTTTTCGAATCAAAGTGTATTGTTACTAATATAATATTATTATAATAAATATAAGGAAGCGAGATTACTTTTGAAGAGACTAGGCCGGGACTTTATTAGGTATTTGAAGGAGTTAATATACTTACTTATATTGTTTACCTTTATGCCAAAACGTGGACGCTGACAGTTCGTCTGTTTCAGAGTCGCTCAGAGAGCTCTCTGATATACATAAATATAATTTGGAATGAACAAATCCGCCAGAGCATTAAAGTCACCGACATAGCTTTTCGAATTAGCAAACTGAAGTGGAAATGGGTCGGTCAAGTTTGTCGGAGATCCGACAATCGTTGGAGGAGATTAGTGCTGGAGTGGAAATCGCATCTCGGTAAACTTAGTGTGGGACATCCTCCAGCTAGATGGTACGACGATCTGCGCAGAGCGACTGGCAGGAATTGGATGCGTGAAGCCGAAGATCGGGCTAGGTGGCGCTTTTTGGGGGAAGCTTTTGTCCAGCAGTGGACTGCCGCAGGCAAAAAAATAAAATGGGATGTGAAGTGTTCCTAATTGGCTGTATGCCATGTTCGCTCCTATTTGGCTATATGCAAGTAAGAAAGAATGTTTCTGTATTGAATAGAATAGAACTGCAAGTTTTGTCAACATGGTTTAGGGGAAACAAGTAAAGTTTGTGAACGGCGCAAACTTGCGGAAAGAACTATGTGAATACAAGAGCGTACAGAACTCGTGATGTATGGAATATAAAGTTACCAGTTGCGAGCCGGAACTGCGACACGCTTATGCAGTTCACACTTTATTACTTTTTAAACCAACACAACGATTGAGGCTTGACAAACTTTTATATAATGTTAAATAGAAATGTTTAATTTTGACACATTTTGACAGAAACTTAAAGCTAAAATTAAAATCCTAAATATTATAGATATTGAATTTAACATATAAAGGAAGAGAGTAAACAAAGAACAACAAAAAGAAAATAAAAGGTCTAAAATTTGCGGCAAAATGGTTCTTTTTCAGCGTGAGCCAGGCGCTTTATTGGAGCATTGCCACTTCAGTTTGCTAATTCGAAAGGGTATGTCAGTGACTTTACTTCTCTGGCGGATTTGTTCATTTCGAATCATATCTACCAGAGAAACTCCGAGCATGGCTCTCTCTATAGCATGCGTGTCACCTGGTGGAAAATGATAACCGCCGCCCACAGACATCTGCGAGAATCACAGATGAGTTGCCGGCTTTTTGTGAACACCTACGCTCATCTCTTGAATGGCCCAATGTCGAAATCAATGATGAATATAGACTTATTTAAGAAAAGAATATTTAAAATACATAAATTATTTAGAATCACGGTTTTCACTCAAGATATAAAAAAGAGGAAAAATATAGTTTTAAATGTATATATACTATCTTCGGGAAGATTTATTCCTCAGAAAGAATCCATTAAAAAAAAAAGCAAAAGTACATGCGCATGTACATAATTTTACTATATTTATGATTTGAAAAGCGTTTTTGGTTCCAAAAAAGATTTCTTCGATATTTGTGTGAATTTTACTACAAGTAAATGAAAAGTAACAATAACTTGGATGTACGATAGTGAGGTACAACTCACGCATCGTATTAAATCTAACATGTAAGTTAATACATAATCTCATATTGTCCAGTCTGGCTTCACTTTATGTCCATATTTAATTAGAGTTACCTTTTAAAATGTTGCATAAATTAGTACATATAATGTATTAAATTGTAATTTCTATTGATTGACCATAAAAAAATAGATGAGAGATTTATATTATTGATATTACAACAATTTTTGGATATTTTGGATGGAAAATTTTGGGATAAATTTAAATGGTCTTGTATTTAAATGCAAGACCATTTAAATTTATCCCAAAATTGTCCATCAAACGCTTGTATTTAAATGGTCTAATTCTCACAGCTCTACGACCAATAGAAAATGTTATACAGCATTGAAACTGGCTGTATTTAAGTGATCAGACTCAATTTATTAAAAAATCTTTTCTAATATAAAGCTTTTTTGGTTCTGGTGGTAAGTTTTCATTTTACTGCTTGTGTGTTGTTTAGTGCAGTATTTTACAGCAGCCTGCTCTACAAACGGGCTTTTGGATCACTTGATGGTAAGTGATCACCGCTGTCCATGGACGTTCCAGGTGCAAGGCAGTGCAGCAAGTCATTAACACGTCTCTTGGATAACCCCATGATGTACTTAGGGAACACCGCAGGTGATAGACTGTTCTGTTCGGTTATGGGTCAAAAGTACCCATAACCGATGAGCTTTTACGAGTATGAAGAGTGATGAGTGTGGATGAAGCAAAGAAAATGCGTCGGAATCGTAGCAGTTGGAGCTCTGTGGTCTCTGTCTACTATAAACAGGCGTGTTCATAAAGTATCTATGTATGTTGCACTGTTTGCAGAAAACTGCGATTAATACCTCGACGATATTCTGAGTATCCTGATAGTTGTGTGTCTTGAAATATTATTTCTTCTTTAGGATTTATATTTCTTTATGAGAATCTATAGTAAATCAACGAATTGTTTTATTTTCTATAAATATACCTTCTTCTATTGAATGATTAAAAAATTTACCTCCAGCAGAACATTCATATAATGAATTACCTATTTTAAGAAATTTCCAATATGGCAGATTATATGTAATGAATTTAAACTCATTTATTTAGGATTATCCTTTTTTTAGAAATGGCAACTTGATCAAATTGAAATTTTCAAAAGGCAGTTCCTTCTATCCACGTGATGGAGATGGAAGCTACTTTGATGGCGCATAGTCTGATAACGGCCAATTGGCTCAGTGGCGGGGATTCGGAATAAATATATATATGGATTTATAAATATTTATTCCAAGTCTGGTAACCCCTCCAATCCGCATTTTCGTTCATGCCCTTTCCTTTCTTCTCTATCCATTCCCTTCCTCTCTGTCAATTCTGTCTGCCGTGCCAAATGTGTGGCTAAGGGCGAGCTTAGTTGCAAGCGTGCCGACCGTCCCGCGATCGGGCTCCCCCGGGTACTATGGTGCCTTACCTCAGCATGCTGGGCTCTGCTGGGGCTGACCTCCATCCTCCTGTGCGGCTCGTGGGATTAACTAAGACGAATTAATATACCTAATTTGTTGAATAATGACGTCTTGTTTCTCATGAGGGCGAGAAGCGACCAATGGAGAGCGGTTTCGCAACGATGAATGGTAGTGGATGGAGTTCTGTGGTCTCTGCCAACCCCTGGGGGGGGGGGGTAGGTGTGAATATATATATAAAAAAATAGTCTGATATCGAAACTACTCAAATTGTAAAACAGCTTGCTGCCGTAGTAATGTTTTAAACCAAAGCCCGTTTATGTTTACAGATTAGCGTAGTTGACGTTATTGTGCGTCATTTGGCACGAAATAAAGCGAAGCACAAAGTGGTAGTGGTGGGAGCGATTAAGCTTATCTCATTACTAATAATTTATATTTCGAGCATTTTAAAGTATTAAAACCTTTGCGGTTGTTTTCATTTCGAAACATTTGTTCGGCTTACGTTTGACTGCTGCTATTATAAAAGCATTACTTAAATTTACATACAGTATTTTGTTCACTAATTTTTTTATCCTTATGTAGTTTAGTGTAAAAGACAATCTTTTAATTTTCATATAAAAGGTTTAAAGAAACAATAACTCAGTTGGTAAAAATTGGGCTTACGGTTCAAGATCCAGATTAAGTATCTTCCATTACACTATTGATGTGAACTATTTCCTAGCACAAGTATTTATTACCTTAGTTCGAATGGATAACAAGATTTCTATTTATATTAAAAAACATTTTAAAATAGCTTTTTATAAAAAAATGTTTAAACTTCTTTTTCAAACGGAATACCTGTTAGATTATTTTGAATGTGTGATTCCCGAAATAAAACCATATTTATTAGCTAGCGTTTGTCGAACGAAATGTACTAATAACGTTTCGTACTAAAATTATATGTAATATGCGATTAAAATGGATTAACTCCTTGAACATTAGAATTGTTTATCTGCAGCTTAATATTGTATAAATTACTTTATGTGACATTGTTTCTCGTGACATTATAATTGTTTCTATTATTATTTGTCATTTATTAAAGCTTAATTTATTGTTAGTTGATTAATCTAAACCTAAGCATTTGTATGACATGTAATGGCATTTTATTGACCTATAAATGATGACTAGAATATATGGAATTTGACTGTAATTTTTTGAGTAACGATATTTTTATATTTAACATTGTGTAAATGAAATAAAAAACTCAGTAACGAAGAAGAATTTTAATAAATAATAATTCTAGTAACATCAATCTGAGTATTCTTTATTTCTTTAAAAATTTAATATGGTATATTGTTTATATTAAAAGAAAATAAAGTCGTGGTTTTAGTGTAAAGCGTTTCGACCGCAGAATGACTTCGGCTTAGCTTGTTGCTTCTTGCGTTAATCCTGCGGATGTCTGAAGCTTTGCAGTTTTCCCCAGCATTATAAAGGATAGGTAACAAAGGATTATTCTCTCTTTTTTCACGTTATAAAATATCAGGAACTTTTTTAAAATAATTTGTCAAAGGCTCTAGCAGGATAGTGGAAAGTTATTAGGCTCAGACATATATATATTATATATTTAAATAAAATTGTATTATAACATTGGAAAGCATAAAACTGACATTAACACAAATTCATCCTAGTATTTTACTACGTCCGAAGATAATTGATTGAGACGTTAGAAGGGGTAGTTTAAATAATCTATTTTTTTAAAACCCATTTTTTTGATATTGCCATATTTGATACTACTTAAGAATATATGTAAATTATTAATTAAAACAATGATCATTCTATTGTTATAAACTTGGTCTTCACGCAAGTGTATTTTTGCGTGCATGTATTTGTGTAAATGTATATTAGTATGCGTGTTACAGTTATGTTAATTAAAAAATGTTTGTTAAACAAAATATTGTCTATTTTATATATATTTTTAATGTCATGGAAATAAATAATATTTTCTAATATATTTCCTATTATAAGTATATATAAGTAATATATAACGTATATATATATGTTTTGTTTAGCATTACCACCAAAAAGTACATAAAAATAAAACAAGTTTAACATATCCTGACCCCTGAGTAGATAGTAATGATTTCACTTTTGTCATTTTATTTAAAATTTTCATAACTGTATTGCATAGTAGTATTCCTTTTTGAGTGGAACGATCTAGTTGGTACTAGGGCCTTTACAAATTTTGAAGCTCTTATTAGTAGAAGTAATCACCGCTGACCACGACTTCTGCAAAATTACCTTGGAATAAAGATAACGGAAGGGGAATGGAATTGGAACTCTGCATCCCAGCACTTACGGTACGAAATGCGGTATTCATCAGCAGCCTACGGCAGTCCACTGCTGGACATAGGCCTTCCCCATGGAGCGCCACCTAACCCGATCTTCGGCTACACGCATCCAGTTTCTGCCAGCCGCCCTGCGTAGATCGTCGCACCATCTAGCCGGGGGACTAAATGCGGTATGAAACAAATAAAACCGAAACCGATATTTTGTGAGTTTGTGGTATTTCCCAAATAGAGTTGGCTCATTTGTGCTACTAAGTCTTCGAGGAAATTCGTTTTATGGCTGTATAAACTGATACGAGAATGACACATCCTGCCACAGGCCTGAGATGGGTGTCGCGGACTTAGGTAGGGACCCACTGTTAGCTTGAGTCCAAAGCCGGTTTTTGTCGCTAGTCTTGCGACCCTCCCCCAAACCTTTACACCGACTTGTCAGGCTGTCAGAAATGCTCTCCCAGCCGCGATAGTCAATTTTATGTCACGCTCAGTGCAGTCCTTGAAACGAAATAATTCCTGACATCTCTGTTTTGGGTTCTATAATGGGGTAAAAGTCCCGTCTTTTTTTAAAAAAAATATTAATTCTGACTATTTATTTAACGTATAAAGTAACACATGAAAACTATTGAAAAATCTGTGGAAAATAAAGAGGTCTTTCACATCCGTATTTCTAAATCGACAAGTCGACTATTTATGAGTCTGTAATGCTGATAAAGCAGCATTCAGATCTACAGCCTACCGTAAAGGGTAAACAGTTCGTTATTGTGCCAAACAGAACGCGTCATGGCAGACCAGAGGACCACATTATGTACACATGCAGCCAATCTAGTCGTCTCTGGTTGAAAAGTGAAAACAAGCTAGTTAACAATTATCTATACTTACATTTTATTGTACTAGCAGTGATGTGTACTTTTGCGTGTATATTGACACCAAGTCTGCAAATGGCTCGTTTTAAAAGCAGTCGTATACAGTCGCGCTACACGAATCGCAGCGCTTTATTATCCACATCTAGTTTTACAACTGCAGATATCATAAACCTTGTCACAATGTTGAGTATGATTTGCTGTTTTCTTTTCTGTGTGTCATTTAACGGGTTCTATTTTCGCATGGTAATTAATATACAAAATATATGGTATATATTCTACGTGGTCTTGCCAATCCGCTTTGGACATGGGTGTTGGGTTTATGTCTATATCATATATCAGTGGAACATAAAAACATACAGCTTTTAGTTGTTTTTTTTTTACGGCATAGGAAGGGAAACGAGCAGACGTGTCACCTGATGGAAAGCAACCAACGCCGCCCATAGACATCCCTAATGCCATAGGCAGTGCGGAAGCGTTGTCGACCTTAAAAGAAAGTGAAATTATGGGAGGGGGAGTAGGAATCGGAGGGGGAGTGGGAGTGGGAAGGGAAGTGTGTTGGGCCTCCGGAATTCAGACCGCTCACCGTGCGAAGCGCGGTATACAAGCTACCACTCAGACGCCGGTTTTCTGCGTGAGTGTGGTACTTCCCCGGGGGAGCCAGTCCATTCATGCTACAGACAAATAATATGCCATTCTTGACAAAGTATTCGATTGCAGCGTGGCTCTACCACTAGAAAAAGTAATGTTGTATCATTTGCTGCTTTTTTCTATATATGTATATGGTTTATAGCAGGTGAAAACTATAAAAGATGCGTGTAATGATGATCAATGATGAAGTCATAATGTATTTAGCTTTTTATAATTTACTTCTATCCTTGTTGTTCCACTGCTAGGTACAAGCGTCCCCATTTATTACGGAATGGACATTAATCCAAGCTCGTCCAAGGAAGATGGTTGAGACACCTAAGCTCGAAATAAATACCTGTAAACTATACATACATATATTTATCCCGATGTTGATTAAAGCCGCAATTATTAACGGCGAAAGCAAATGTCGTTTATTAATATATAATAAATTATTTGTATAATAAATTATTTTATTAAACAAATTAAAATATATTATTTGTATAATAATTTATATAATAAATTATTTTGCATTTGCTTTCGCCTAGATATATATAGAAGATATATTTCGAATAGATAATAAATTTCAATTACATCGATAATAAAACCCCGTAAAGATTCTATGTGTCGCCGTAGTAGTACGGCTGGCACGTTATAGTACATACAACATATTTAGTAGAATTTCAATTACATCGAAAATAAAACCCCCTAAAGATCCCGTGTGTCGCCGTAGTTGTACGGCTGGCACGTTATAGTACATAAAACGTGTGTCCTTGAATGAAAGTGATGTGCTTACTTTTACCCATCTGGAGTAATTATGCCACTTACTTATTCGTCGCAATGAATCGCTATGAATTTTTGCAATATTTGGGTTTCAAATTTAATTTTCGTGTAAAATGCCAAACCGTTAATCTAAATATTGTAGCTGTTAACATGGTAAATTAAAAATCAGAGTCAAATAAATTCAGAGTACATTCTACATCTGTGTCTCATCTTTTCTGTTTTGTAGTAAAATTATAAAAAAAAAATATAGTAAAATTTGTGTGATAAATTTCCATACATAAATAATTAGTTTATTCGTGAGTAATTGAATGTCAGATAATATCGCCAGACATTGTTATTCAATCATTAATAAATTAGTAGAACACGACACAACTAAATTGTCATAGATCGTTCTATCAAATCCCTTGACAGTTAATCAATTGATTATATCCGTCGACGATTCGTGGAATCCGCTCGTCAATTATTAATTAAAACCAAAGAGCATTGAACTGTTCATCAAACATTTCTGCTAGATGCGGCCATGTGAAAGATTAAAAAGTGTGTAAAAAATTTATTCTAACCCTAATATGGCCTATACATTTCCGAAAGGCCGGCAATACTTTTGCAATATCTATGACACTACGTATCACTATGGATGACGTTGATTCCTTTCCATCGGGTGACACGCCTGCTTGTTTACCTTCCTATCCCGTAAATAATAATAATAATATACTAAATAAAAGCCTTTGCAGTAACTTATTTGTTGGCCCAATTATCAGAATTCTTAAGAATAAATTTTACATATACAACAAAAATTATTATCGATTATATACCCAGCATCCGAGAAAGCTGTTAAAGCCAATAGGCTACCAGCATTGAACATATTATAATCAATACAACATCACACTGACTTTTTCATATTTTAATGATTTTCATAAAACCATTCTTCTTCTTACTTTAGGCATAAAAAGAGTTTTTTGAGGTAAATACGAAGTATTTCATCGGATTATCCATTAGATAAAATTAAAAGTGAAAACATACTTTTTGGAGTTATGAATATTGATAATTAGGTCGACCATATATGTATGTATCAGTCATTCAGTTACAGTACTATTTTATATGTGTTGAGAGACCATTAAGAACTAGGGAGGCGTTGTATATTTTTATCCTTTCGAACTAGACAAGGCTGAAAGTATAAGCTTACAAAGTTAACTAACTATATTTAATTTTACTCGATTCTGGTAAACGAAAAAAGTATAATAAAAAAGCAACACTCAGCAACAATTTAAAAAGAGCATAGTAATTCGCGACCATTTCAGTACAATTTTAACTGAACATTTGCACCGATTTCAGTGCAATACAAAATCTACCGGAGTCACGAAATTGTATTTAATTCCGGAAGTAACTGAAACATTAACATTCGGCACAACGCTTCATTTATAATGTGTCTATTTCGTGACTTCAGCTACGACCTACTTCCATCGGACATTACTGCTGTTAATGGGGTTTTGATGAATTTGTTGGTTTAATTTATTTTTTCACATAAATTCTAAAAGAGGTATTATAAAACATGAGTGTCTTAATGATTTCAAAAATCACTATTTTTTTTCACAGCCTCTATATGTACGTCCCATTGCTTATCACGAGCCTCTCCATTACTAAAAAAACAGACAATAACCCACCACACATACATATGGATTGGCGGGGTTACTAGACTCGGAATAAATATCTGTAGGCCATACGTATGTATGTATATTTATTCCGATGCGGCGATTGAACCCGCGACCATTGACTCCGTGGGCGGGAAGTTCCGTCACTGAGTCAGTTGGTCGTGAAAAGAAAACCATATATAAATAAAATTTATATAAATGTAATAATTTTAGCTGTGAGGTGGGGTGCTTGAGGTGTTTGCTGAGAATGAAATGGAGAGCTCACCGCGCTAAGGTTTCCTTACTTACTTCAGTTGTGTAAGCGCATATAGTTAAGTTTGGGCACATTATCCGCAACGAAAGCTCACTGGAAAGATTAGTGATACAAGGGAAAGTAGAAAGATAAGGTTCCGGCAGTCGATTGCCACAAGATGGGCAGACCGCACCAAAACATCTACTAAGTGGTTATCTTTGTCATTGTGTGCATAATCTAGTACCTAGGATAGAAAAAGATAGAGAAGTGTAGACGACAAAGAAGGAAAAATAAAATTTATTATTATTTTATTATTATATATTCACGCCTATCCCCCGCAGGGGTTGGCAGAGACCACAGAGCTCCATCCGCTGCCATTCATCGCAGCGAAACGGCTCGTCATTGGTCGCTTTTCGCCCTCGTGAGAATCAGGACGTGACGGGTGGCGAACCACGTCGCCGTCATTTTCGACAAATTAGGTATATTAAATTCGTCTTTAGTGAATCCTACGAGCCGCAAGGGAGGATGGAGGTCAGCCCCAGCAGAGCCCTGCATGCTGAGGTAAGGCACCATAGTCCCCGGGGGAGCCCGACCCCGGGACGATCGGCACGTTTACGGTAAATAAAATTTAATTGAAATTTAATGTTTTTTTTATGGGATAGAAATTCAAACCAGTATGCCACCTGATGGGAAGCAATCAACGCTGCCCATAGATATCCACAGTACTGTAGCATGCCAGCTGTACTGCTACGGCGTCACACAGGATCTTTAGGGGGTTTTATCTTCTATGTAATTGAAATTCTTTCAAATGAAATTGATTTATTTTGTCCATTTACTATACATTTATATCTTATTTATACTTTATTCACACTTTATCAATTTACATTTTATATCTCATTTTCTTATGCCGTAAGGGTGATATGTCTATTGAAAGATGTCGGTCGAACTAATGTTTTTGTTTTAATATAAAACAATTTATTTTTTTTATTTTAAATTATAATATAATATAATAATACCCTGTATAAAATACAGGGAAATAAATGGCACGCGCTTTCTCAAAAGCCTTATCCAATCACAAACACTGAAACTTTTTATTCTACGTACGTTTATTCCTCGCAATTCTGCCAAATTTATCGAAATCGTTCCTACATATTCTAAATTAAACACTTTGTAGCTTAAAGAGAAAAAAGGTTACCTACAAACTAGGCTTAAAATATAATACGTCGCATGAATACAAGAAATTGGATCGGAATTGGGTTTTCGGCTGAGTCGCTGCGTAGAAGTCGAAAATCGCTGGAACGTGACTCGAATTAGAAAGGTGGACCAATACGTACTTGTGCGTTGTAAAAATCGAAAATTACTGAACACCTGCAGAAGAATTTAATTATTTTAAAAAGAAAACATTAAGAAAGTTTAGAAGTTTTCTTTTGAAGCTTTCTAGAATTACTTTTAACCAATCTACACTTAAAGAGACGCTTAATGAGTAGACTTCACGAAAAGACGGTCGGAATATCGCATGAAGTCAGGGTTCGGTCTGCCTGATTTGTCTGCTTGGTTCTAGACGCATCTATGACATTGAGTATGTATATATCAATATATACATACTCAATGTCAGTGATTCTGGTTCTCCGGCGGATTTCTCCGTTCCGAATCAAATCTACGAGAGAAACTCTGAGGAACCCCGAGTTTTTGAAGCAAACGAGTTATCAGTGTCTACATTTCAGCACGTGAATAAAGCACGGATGGGCACTAGTCGAAAGCTTTTTGTTTTCAACCGCTGAGGAGAAGCTTAGAAGACTTGAAAACGTTTCCTAAAATGAGTTCAGCGTGTGTGAAACCAGACAAATGTCGTGTACCTCACCGCTGCCAGAATTAAATACATAAACGGAAACTTTTTAATAGCACTAATCAAACGCAGGCAAATCCGTTAATAAAACTGCAAATTTGCAAAACTTCCTAGTACCGCAATAAATGACAGCTGTTTCTTAATTCCCGCAATTCGGTACATATCTCACGCGACTTCAACGTTCACAGTGACATAGGCATTACGGAAGCATGACCGGTCTTTAAGGAAAGTGTTATTATGGGAGGTGAGAGGGAGGAGTGGTTGGGTCTCTGGAACTCAATCGCTCACCGGACGAAACGCTGTAGCTAACCTACCACTCAGACGCTGGTTTTCTGCGGGAGTATGGTACTTCCCTTGGCGAGCCAGCCCATTCATGCTACAGGCAAATAATATGCCATTCTTGACAAAGTATTTGTTTGCAGCGTGGCTCTACCACTTATAAGTGTAAAAAAATAGCATCTTAATAAAGTGTATTTTATTATGATGCTATCTATCGTTTTTCGCAGCTTAAAATTTTTAAGCCGTATTTTATTATATATGTCTTAATAATAAAAGTAGTAGCATCTATAATGTATTTTTATATATATTTATATATTGACGCCTATCCCCCGCAGGGATTGGCAGAGAACACAGAGCTCCATCCACTACCATTCATCGCAGCGAAACGGCTCTCCATTAGTCGCTTTTCGCCCTCGTGAGAATCAGGACGTGACGGGGGCGAACCACGTCACCGTCATTTTTCAACAAATTAGGTATATTAAATTCATCTTAGTGAATCCCACAAGCCGCAAGGGAGGATGGAGGTCAACCCCAGCAGAGCCCTGCATGCTGAGGTAAGGCACCATAGTTCATAATAAAATAATATTTTATTATATATTTCTTAATAATAAAAGTAGTAGCATCTATAATGTATTTATAAATTAATTTTATTTGTCATCATCTTATACTAAAAAAGGTTGAATACTATTGTATGTTTCACTTTTAAAATATTTTCTGAACGAGAGAGCTAACAGTTTCTTCAGTTCGCTTATCTTTTCAATTCAAAAGCTCGTCTAGAAACATTCAACGTTAAGCGAATATACAATTTCTCCCTGGTGAGTGGTAAAGAGTTTAGTGAATGTAGTACCTATGAAAATTATTCCATCGCGACACCATTTTAGATTTTTATTGCATTTAAAATGAATCTATTTATTATAGGCACTTTTTTATGACCCAAATGGCGTAGTGACGAAAGTTTTCTGAATAAAAGAACAACTCTTTTATCTAGAAAATTTTCGTTACTACGGCTAAATTTCTTTACAAAGATTTGTATAACCTTGAGTTATTTATTAAGAATCTGAGTGTTTCTCCTTGTCATTTGTGTTTATAGTGGTAACGACAACACGGGCAATTCAAGTGGAAAGATATACATATATGAAAAAATAAAATAAATAATAAACATTTTTGATAATTTTCTTTATGGGATAGGAGGGCAAACGAGCAAGCGTGTCGCCTGATGGAAAGCAATTAACACTGCCCATAGACAACCGCGACACCGCAAGAGTTATGGTTAATAAGAGAGGCAAACGAACAAGTGCGTCTTTGATAGCAAGTCAACTAAGGTGACTGCAGATGCTATGTCTATGTTAGAAAAAGATAAGAACGACAGATGGAGGGGAAAAGTGTGAAGAAAAGAGTTAAATAATTAGTAATTGCAACGTTAAGAAAGAATGTGTTATGATAAATTACACAGTAAAGATAAAGAGTACAATGCTTAAAACAGTTTATGAGGGATTTACGAAATAGCTTTAGCTTTTTTCTCCGATCAGGGAAACTCTTCGTAAAAAGATGATCAGATTGATATTTAGCTTGTATATGATAGTAAGTCAACTAAGATTATTGCAGATGCTATGCTTATTTTCTTAAAAAAGTAAAAAGGAGGAAAAGGGGAGGAAAGGAGTTAAACAAGTGGGGAAAACGTTTAGAAAGAATATATTACGAACAATTTATACAGTTAAGATAGATTAAAGATGCAATGCTTAACCGTTAGAGTTAGGACGTTGTAATTCTAGCAAAAAATACCACGAGCTCGCGAAATCAATATCTGTTTAGCGCGCGGTAGGGGAGGTAGCTTTTCGTATCGTCCAATACCTTACTGTTGATTTCCTTCCCGTTCCCTTATTTCCTTCTTCCCCATCCATTACTGCCTACTTCCATGTTCTCCCATCCTAGCCTTAAGGTAGGCAACATATCTGTAGTATCCTCGGTATTACGTATGTATGTCTATGATCGTTGGTGGTTACCTACCATAAATAACCCACTTGCTCGTTTTCCTTACTATTTTATAAAAATTGAAATAAGTCAAATAGAGTTCGATTTAATATCTTTCAATATCGCGAACTAAAATTTTTATGAATGGAACATGATGAAATTGCACCCAACACAAATTACAATGTGATCGATCTAGTATAACAGAAAACGGTGACAATTGCAGAAACCAAGCGATACAAGGGCTCCGATTGGAACGACTATCACTCGAATCGAAACGGGATGGAATGAAAGTCGGGCGTAAAGTACAAAAGGAAACGATAAAAATGTGGAAAGATTTTAGCATTGTAATTCATAACGAAACGGCAAAATATCCGATATTGTATAACGTCGTTGGGCGGAAAGGTGCTAGATTTGGTACCAATAATCATAAAGTATTAAGCGTACCCCAAAAAATGGACGCCAACATCATCATGGGTGGGCGAATTGATGATGGCATATTGGTTTAGTCTCAGGTAGAAGTTTCTGTTCACGCGAAGACTTAAGGATAATCTTATTATTTTATGTATATATGTATGTGTATTATTATGTACGATATGTATCATCATAATTATCAACAGCTTAATTAAGCAGCGGGAGTCCTCTGCTGGACATTGGCCTCCCTCAAGATACACCACCTAGCCTGATCTTTGGCTTCACGCATTCAGCCTCTGCCAGCCGTCCTGGACAGATCGTCGCACCATCTAGCGTATCTAGCGTAGGCGTACCACAGTACGTTTGCTAAGATGCGACCTCCACTCCAGCATTCGACTGCCCCAGCGATTGTCGGAACTCCGACAAACGTGACGAGCCCAATAACATGGTATGTATATATGTATGAATGTATGTATAGTTATACATATATGTCAAAACGAATTCTCTGTTTCTGAAGACGAATTATGACCAAATCGGTATGTTTCAGCGCGGGCCAGCCTAGTTAAGCCTACAATGTTCGATCCAATTTCATTATATAACTGTTAATAAATAAAATAAATTCTATCCGGTAACGATACAGCTCGTTTGCCTTCCTATCCCATAAAAAAACTCTTAACCGGTGAGCTTCTATGAAGAGA
Organism: Baronia brevicornis; assembly: GCA_031353405.1. Classification (NCBI taxonomy): domain Eukaryota; kingdom Metazoa; phylum Arthropoda; class Insecta; order Lepidoptera; family Papilionidae; genus Baronia; species Baronia brevicornis. The sequence continues at coordinate 609,535 of JASFAT010001464.1, forward strand.
GTGGTGAGTGTGAATGAAACAGAGTGTACTGAGATCGTATCAGGTTAAGATCTGTGGTCTCTGCTAACGTGGGGGTCTACGGGAAACAGGTGTATGTATGCATAGCATTATATGATTTGTTGCATTAAAGCTGGAGACATTTATTATTATATATATAATAGAAATTGGCGGCAGATTTCTCCGGGGACATGAAGGTTTTACCAAACGGCACGTTATTTCGGAATTATCGCCTAACGCAGCGATAATATTGTGTGGAGACGTGAGGCTAGGCGTTAACAGCGGTTATGGCCCACAAATATGATGCTAATAGCGTTTGGGGACTATTATGAGAATATTATTAGGCGGTCGTAAATACCAAATATCTAGGGTAATTTATCTATTAGTGAGCTTCAAGAAAAGAGAGATTTTGTTACCCTTCGAAATATGGAAAGTTTCATTATTAGATGAATGACTTCCTTCACTAGTTTTTGGTCGCTTGTTCAGATCCGGCTTGAAGGACCAGTTTGAGGGAATCGAATTGAAGAATATGGTACCGGACAGTGACTAACCGCGATTGTGCCGAGAAGCGTAAACTGACATGCATACGCTACTAACAAACATTTTATCAATTGTGGTGTGTCGCGTACCCACAGAGGTGTGTTTTCGTAATCCTTAGGTTTAACTATCTGTTCCACAAAAAGTAAGGTAAATCATATCGCTTTCAAGCTTTTGTACTATTGGCAGTCTCAAAACAGCCTCTTTGAATACACGTAAGTTACCATTGAATAAGTCTATCTCTCTCAGGAGTTATATATTATATCAGGAGATAACCTTGATATAGCGGAAAACCGTTTTGGACTAGATCAGACGAAGGGAATAAAGGATTGGATGAATTGCTGACGCTGCAGACGAATACTTTGTCAAGAATGGCATATTATTTGTCTGTAGCATGAATGGGCCGGCTCGCCCGGGGAAGTACCACACTCTCGCAAAAAACCGGCGTCTGAGTGGTAGCTTAGCCACCGCGCTTCGTCCAGTGAGGAGTTGTGTTCTGGCAGGCCTAGCTAACCCCCCCCCCACCCGTAAAAAACGTATATTTGCCTTGCCACGATTGAGTGAACTGATCTGCGATCGATCGATTGACAACTCCTGCACTATATCTTCCATAAAAACAGACTCTCCATATTAAAAACTATTAGTGAAATTATATTTCACTAATCTACTGTAAAATATGTAGATCTAATACAAATATATAACATACATCTGACATGAAAAAAACGTAAAAGTTCTTCAGTGACAATAAAATGTGACCTACTTTATTTATGTACATATATATTAAGCAGAAATAGCTCAGTTGGTAAGCCACGGTCTTACGATCTGAACGTCGTGGATTCCTATCTTCCACTGGGCTATTGATGTGAACCATATCCTAGCACAAGCATTATTAGCTTAGTTGGAATGGTTAATAAGAATTCTAGTAATATTATAACATTGCTAGTATACTTTAAAAAAAACATAAACATATGTGTATATCTTGCTCAATCCAATATTCTGAAATTTCTCAGTTAGGGTCACCTTAGTCGAAGCGGCTAAGGCTTACCGTCATCAGCACCATTATATATAGGTACAGTGTAGTATTCATATACTAGTAAGAAACTAATATAATAAGAGAAAAGGTAGGTACTTTCAGCGAGACACATAAAATGTTTTCAAGAAGTAATAAAGCCTGTTACCAGGTTTATAACTTGAGTGGTAATATCACTTTATATGTTGATAATAAAGTGACTTTTATAAAGCAGCTATGGACGCGGAGAAGTCTTTACTTCTCTGCGCAAAGAAGTTTGAGTGATTTTAATAATATCATATTATTATTGTACTCGTAATAACTGGACCCATGTCTTCATCAGTGGAGACTGTGAATTTGAAATACCTGTAGATCATAATACTTCTAAATTTTTCAATTGTATGAAAATAGGAATCACATAGAAATATCATACTTCATAAATTTATAATTTTACAATACATACGAAAAATTAGTACCAACATACATACATATCGTCACTTCTGTTTCCCGTAGGGGTAGGCAGCTTCCTTGCTTCCTGCATACTACTCACTCTCTTCATGCAAGCCCGCCGGTTAAGGGTACTCTTGACCTAGCCAATTTCAGCAATATCAAAGCTTCGACAATTTGGTCAAGGTATGTTTTTCTTCAAGTTAGCTGACTGAAGTGGCAATGGGCTGGACACGTTTGTCGGAAAACCGACAATCGTTGAAGTAGACGAGTGCTGGAGTGGAGACCGCGACTCGGCAAACATAGTGTGGGACGCCCTCCTGCTAGATGGAGCGACGATCTGCACAAGGCGGCTGGCAGAGACTGGATGCGTGTAGCGGAGGATCGGGCTAGGTGGCGCGCCTTGGGTGAGGCCTATGTCCAGCAGTGGACTGTCGCGGGCTGATATTGATATTGATATTGATGTTTTTCTTGGTCTTCCCCTACCGACTCTTCCATCCACATACGCAACGTAAATTTCTCTTTTCAGCCGTATTTCTTCCATTCTATCCATGTGCCTAAACCATCTAAGCATTCCTTTCTAAACTTTTGATACGATACCTTCTTTTACTAGACATCGCTCTATTACATCTTCATACTGATTACTCTTCTACCAAATCCGACTTTCCCTACCATTTATCAGAGTCGAAACAAGCTCTCCCCGATGAGCTGCCAGTCGGGCTGTTTTCGTCGAACCACGAGCCTTTCTATCGAGGAATCAATGGAACGACGCCAGGAACAGAAAGAAATGGAGGCGCATCGTGAGACTGGCGACACGAAACCCGATACTCTGCCATGAGTGACAGACTAAGAAGAAGAAAGGAATTAGAGGGGAATGGGAAGATAAAGGAATACATACCTTGTCCAAATCTCTGAAGTTCTCAAAAAAGGCCAAAAGTATCCTTAAACGACTATGTTATGAAGAGAGTGGTGAGTGTGGATGAAACGAAGAAAGTGTGTCGGGACCGTAGTAGATGGAGGTCTGTGGTCTCTGCTTACCCCTGCGGGAAACATTCGTGATCGTATGTATGTATGAACTCTGAAATCAGTAACTGCCATTGAGCTATTTACTTAGTAGGTTTGATCAAAAATACTCGAAAAAATATCAGTGAACACCGATTGGGTCAGTGGTGGGGGGGCCCTCTGCCCGCGGAGTCAATGGTCGCGGGCTCGATCCGCATTTCCTTTCTTTTCTATTCTTTCCTTTCCATTCCTCTCCGCTAATCCAGAAATAACGGTGACGTGGTTCGCCTGACCCGTCACGTCCTGATTCTCACGAGGGCGAAAAGTGACTAATGGAGAGCCTTTTCGCTGCGATAAATGGTAGCGGATGGAGCTCTGTGGTCTCTGACAACCCCTGCGAGGGATAGGCGTGAATATATAAAAATAAAAAAAGTCAGATAAAATCATCACATTACAAATACAGACTTGTGAAGTATCCTATTTTATTGTTACCCGGCGGTATAAATTATTTGTTTTAATCATAAGAAACCTTTCTTTGTCACGCGTACGTGTATACGTGAAAGGCCAATTAGTAGAAATTCTTAATTGCGGTTCTCGTTTTCATACATTAAGTTCGTTACAGTCCTTCTGTACACGTGGTTTATTAGTCTTTACATCTTAATTGTGAAACTCAATTTGTACTGTAATACCTTTTAATAAAGTTGATTTTACAATATATCGATATGGATAAAAACGACATTCAGTTTCACCGTTGTCCAGCAATTATACTTGGTACATATTTCATTTCAGGAGGACATCCCTCATAATTAGTTAACAAAAGGTCAGACAAATTAATGTACGAATATATACCATGCAGTTAAAGCCTTAAATTGTTTAAAATAATTAAAATAAAAAAAAATAATTAAAGATTTGCAATAAAAAATTGAATTAAATTTAATTTCATTTAGTTTTGTAGCGTTGTAAAATAGATTATTTTGTTCATACTTTCTGCTTGTTAGTTGATCTTAAAATGGCGTTTAATTGCGCGGGCGCTTGAAGGGAACTCTAGGAAGCGTTGAAAACTTAGAGTTATTTAACATAAGAAACCTTGCCTAGAACGTAATGAGGGTTGATAAAAATGAAAATTTTATAATTTTTGACATCCTACTGATCAGAACAAGAATTAATTGCGTAAATACATAAATCACAACCGTACTTTCATCGTCTCGTCAACGAGAATTTTAACTAAAATATTTTGTAACAAATTATCCATGTGAAATTTTATGAACTAGTATAGTAAATGAAGATAAATCGAATGAAAAAGTAGAAATTAATGAAAAAAATGAAAAATCCCAAAATATATACAAAATCATTCAACATATTTATCAATTAAAAATAGCAAGATTATTGCATTGTTCATTAATAAAAAAAGAACAGCTTCAGGGACTGCAAAATATGTCAAAATTGTAATTAAGAAATTCGTATTTTTTGTTTGAAGTAGTATTTTCAACAAATCTGATGATCTGAGATCCCAAGATTCTGAGCATAGGTGTTTTTCATTGATAATTGTACTCACGACGCAGAAATTTCTTATCTGGGATAATGTGTGTAGTTTTTTTTCACTAAAAAATAAAAAGTATTTTATTTTTTATGGAAAATATTATACCGAAAGTAACTGTAGTGTTAAAAGTGCTGTGCGGGATATTCTTTATTGGCTCTAGGACTTTTGCATATTCGTCAAAAGGATATAACGAATCTAAAAAGAATCTCTATAACGACTTTTTAATTAGTTCAGATTTTTATACTCTTTTTCTTAGTGTCTTGATAAAACCGTTTAACTTTAAAAAAATAAATTACCTATTTTCCGTAAAAAATATTTGTTTACGGAAAACACAGATTACGTTTATTATACACTATTCTAATTCGAGTATTTATCACGATGTAGGAATCAAACCATTGACCTTTTGACTCTGAAAGCAGTAAGTTCGCCACTGAGCCAGTTAGGTTGTTACACACGTTTTTAAGTCTCTAAATCAAAAAAGTATCATTTAATTTATTTTCCATATAGACTGTACTCGATGAATGCATTTGCGAACAACTCATGTGCAACAAACAGCATTGCACTGGAAAACCAGTGGAGTGAAAACATCTCTTGTAAATAATGTATGTGTCCAATATATGTACATATATATGTATGTACATACATATGTATACACATTTATATATGTATATACATACATACATATGTATGTACATATATACACTTTTGTGGGGGTGATGCGTAATCTCTTACTGGTTTTTTGCTAATCTTTCCTGTGTATATTCTATATGCGTAGGTAATTAATAAAGGTTGCTTTACTGTAGATTAGCTAATTGCGTAATTTATTTGACAACTGACAATCGAAAAACAAAACAATAAAAGAAGAAAATATTTATTTTTATAACTACAGCTTCATGTAGGCGTTTTAAACTGCCAGATTCATCGTGAACACTCTACTATCTTAACACAATACTATCTTAATTGAACAATATTGATAAATATATTGATATATGAAACATGAAGCGTAAAACATGTCTCTACTGTACTTAGATGAAACCTGCAAGCAGTATTACAAACATTCATACATATTAAAGTATCATTATAAGCCTACGGCAGTCTATTGCTAAAGATAAGCCTTTCACAAGACATGATAGCTAGTCCGATCTTGATTTCATGCATCCGGTTTCCATTAGCGAGTCTGTGCAGATCGTCACAACATCTAACCGAGTAGCGTCCCCCATTACGTTTGCTCTCCAAGAAATATGACCAATCCTTATCACATTATATACTTATAAATGTCAGTGTATTTGGATATTTATATATCATTTTATATACAAATGTCAGTGTATTTGGACATTTAAATATCATTTTATAAACAAATTTTAGTGTATTTGGACATTTATATATCACATATATACAAATGTCAGTGTATTTGGACCCCGTAGAATCAGCTACCTCCAGCACTGTTTTCAAACCGATACGACCTTCAATAAATCCAACCTACACATTTTTTAAGGCAACAATTGTGCAATGCATAAGCATAGCGCATATTTAAGGCTGATTGCTTTCCGTCAGGCAACATGGCTCATGTTCCTTCCTGTCTCTTCATTCTTAATTATATCCACTAGAAAAAGTGCGAGCATTGCTCTCTTCTCAGTTCTCTGAGTGACTTTCAGTTTGTGAAGCAAATAGACCGACAGTGTCGTCGGTCATATAAGAGTACAGGCAGAAAGTACTTGTCGAAGACTTACGTATTCAGGCATCGTAGATTATGTAGTTTTTATTAATCAGGAGAACGCTACCCATGTAGTGATGTTAGGTTATATAATTACCTCATATGAAACCTATATAAAAATGGTATATACCTATTCTATATCACCGGTATACCACACAGTTAAATGAACAATTAATTACACTGTAATCGAGACACATTAAAATAACTTGGTTCAAAAATGTCGCAGCACAAAAATTCTGCCAAATTACCGAAATCAGCGTGCATTTACGGCACTGTTTAAAAATTTAACTCGTTTTCAGTTTCATTAACGTTTATGACCATTTTAACTGCTTAATTATGTATGCAATTCGGCCTGAATTTAAGTGTATCATAACTTGATTTTTTATGTATATTTAAATTACCGTGTAGCCGTGGTAATTGAAATATACATAAATTTTTAGTCGAAAAAACATTATTTGTTTTTTATTTACACGTTAATTGCGTTGCTATTTTCAAGGAAATAGAGTTTTAAACGCAGAGAGAATTAATCAACTTTTACTGTAGTGCGTATAAGATCTAAGCAATATCCTACGTAAGCATATGTATGTGTATAAAAATGATGTATAGCTCACTTAAAAAAACAGATACATTCATATATTTGATATTGAGTTAAAGATAATTCATTACTATATCCTGAAATCGTTCGTCACGCAGGTATGGCATACAAACTAAAAAATAAATACAGATAAAATATAAGGTATTATAGTACGCTCGCACACTATACTAATAATGTAATGTATACGTTGTGGCTTCCCGCCCATAGCGAGAAAAACTATTTTAGACGTCGCACCGAATGAATGAACGATCTTTTATATCCCTTAACACAGTGTAAGTGTTTTTTTTATGTGATAGGGAGGAAAAGGAGCAAGTGTATCATCTAATGCAAAGCAATTAACGCCGTGCATAGACATCTGCTACACCTTTGAAGATAAGAGGAAGCGTGTTATTTGTAGGTTTCAATGTCATATTATTTTATTTTTTATTTTGTTTTATTACAAAAGGTACAGTTACAGACTACAGATTAAAGAAAATATATAATAAGATAACAAACATGCAAAGGAATTTAAGAACTGAAGTCCAGTTACAACTATACACAAAAATTACAATTAATATTTAACAATAACAATATGAGGGATTTATAATTTCATTCATATATATAACTAGGTAGACGAACACTAAAAGAAGAAACAAAAATTAAGATAAGTATGTAAGACCATAGAGATAAGTTTTAAAAGAATTTAAACTAATATTAAAAATATCTGTGTGAGCACATATACAATTATAGTTTCTACACATTCTGCTTATCGAATTATTTTGTGGGACATTATTGTTGAAGTCGGGCAAATTAAACAACTGTGGAGTGCGCATGGATCTTGTCGGCACCTTAAGGTGAATAGTTGACAGCAGTTGACCCCCCAGATAACCGTTAACGATTTTATGTAGGAAACATAAATCTGATACCCACCGCCGGTCTTTAAGACTTATCATTTTAAATCTCCGAAGTCTATCTCAGTATTTCGGTATTTTTCTTCTTACCCCCAGTCTGGAACATAACGTTCTCATAAAGCGGTGCTGATATGATTCAATTCTATCTATATGAACGGCATATATTGGCGGAACAATATTCAAGAATATTACGCATCAATGCGTTGTAAAGTAGTAACCAGGTATTCTCCTTTCGCAATGGTTTACAAACACGAATGACAAAATTTAACATTCTACTAGCTTTTCTACATATATAGTGTTCTCTAAAGAACAAGGCTGAGTCAAATAGAAGGCCTAGATCACGCACTACTTTAACGTGCTCCAAATTATGACTGGCAATGTTATAGTTATAAGTAAGTGGATTTTTTTTACGCGTAACCGACCATACTATTATTTATACACCATTGATGTAAAGCGTCGATGTCATGCTGTAGCTTTAAGCAATCATTAAAGTTGTAGATTTCACGGTAAACTTTTATATCATCAGCATATGCCAGACATTTGTTTTCCATTACACTAAGTAAATCGTTAATGAACGCTAAGAACAATAACGGACCAAGATTGGATCCTTGCGGAACACCGGATAAAGCAAGAAGATAGATATTATAAGTAGTTGGTACCTTAGAGAGGTAGTTTTAAAAGTGCTTTTCTGTGTAATTAATTCAGATTACTATGCGCTCCCGTTTTTATTTTATTGTATTAATATAACCGTTTAACTTGAAAGATTTTTTACCTATTTTTTCACTAATGTATTAAATCTATCTCTGTTTCACTGTCACAATCAAAAAGATAAATGTTATTATTCAAAATTTATAAAATATTTATTATAACTTATGTACGACCTCATAAGCTTCTCCACTGAAGTTACCTGATGGAAAGAAATCAACGCCGCGCATAGAAATATGCAGCGCTATAGGCATTGCAAAAGCGTTCCCGGCCTTTAAGAGTTACATATGTATGTAGATTTCTTACGATGAGTGCAGGAACCCAGAGAACTCCTTTTCCCCGCCTTTATTTCTTTCTTTACCTCCCATTATTTTCATCACAAACATTCTTAGCCTTAGGAATACAACGCATCCGCAGTGTCCTTAATATTGCAGATATTGTAAGTTTTATAGATAGGTAGGTCCTGTGATCTACTGATTATTATTAAAACACAATAATTCACATATTTATCTATATAAATAAATTAATTATTTTATTTTTATTTATTATTATATTTATATTACTCCGGTTTTTCTCAATAAATACGATGTAGAGACATTCACAAGAGACGGGCGTATGTGTTCAAAAAAGGCTGGCAACGCATTTGAACCGCCTCTGGCGTTGCTTATATCTATGGATGGCGGTGATAACTAACTCTACCACAAAATAAAGAAAGTATTTGTATCTAATACTTAAAATTTTAAGTAATAATTAATTTCAAAATATCTACCTTAAGGTAGGTATATTTTATACACGTTTATAATTCATACGCCTTATAGGCGTAAATTCAAGTAAATTGAGTAATAAATAGTCGAAAATGAACGACAAATTTATATTAAACGTCTTTAATTAGAGTGAGAAGTGAACATTTGACGCGCTCGAATCAACTCTCTCAGCGTAAAATTATAACACACCAACAGAGAGCATTCTGAATATATATTGCCTTTCCTGTTAACCGATGGAAAGCCATTAACTGACTCTTTAATTATTACCACACGAGTTAATTAAATATTGCGTAATTGCTCATTCTAAAACTGGTACTGCTAAACTTGAGTTAATAAAATAAGAACAGAACGGAAATAATTGGAAAGAAAATAAGAAGAAATTAAATATCCGTAAAACTCGTATAAGAAAGATTTATATATTCGTTATGGTACGGCAAATTTATTTTTTGTGTAATGTTTAAAAAACCTTAAAAATATTTAAATAATTTTCATAAAATTATATTATGAAAATGATATAATCCTTTTTCATATTTTTTTTATAACATGGTGTAATAAATTATTGTGTATTATATATTAGAGAGGGCTATGCATGGTGTTCCTCTGGTGGATTTAATCGTAATAAAGAAATCCGCCACAGAAACGAGAAAATTAAAAACTTTTACCTCAAAGCTCTACCTCCATAATTCATCTTCCTCCATCATTATTGTACACATATACATATATATATATATATATATATATATATATATTATATATATATATATATATATATATATATATATATATATATATATATATATATATATATATATATATATATATATATATATATATATATACATATATATATATGTGTGTGTGTGTATGTAGTAGTCATCGGTACGACTTCCTTGCTCTGCTTCCCAGGCTATTAATATTTTGTTGTTCTTGGAGTCAATGTTATATTTCTTCGTAAATAGTAGAAATGTGTATTTAAATAATAAAACAATTTACGCACACAAGTATCTACTCATAAAATGTTTGTCATATGACTCGGACCAAAAAAATGTTTTCCAAGTTTTGTCAAGACGGACGAAAACAAACTAATAAAGTAAGTCGATGATGCTCAAGGACTCCCATAGGAAAGAAACTATCGCCTTACAGTTGAACAAGCATCTTTTATGTAAGAAGTACAGCTATAGTAACTTTGATTCTAACAAAAAAAAGCGATATATGTATGTATATTATAAAATAATAATCTCTTTGTTAGAGTATATGATTTGTACCTCCAAGACTTTCACTTCATACCGAAGTACATATCGAAACGCCTGTTTCCCGTAGGGGTAGACAGGTAACCACAGATCTCCATCTGCTATGATCTCAGCATACTTTCCTTGCTTTTTCCACACTTATCACTCTCTTCATGCAAGCCCGCCGGTTAAGGGTACTCTTGAACTGGTCTTTAAAACTTCGGTAATTTGGTGGAGGTATGTTTTCCTTGGTTTTCCCCTACCGACTTCCCATCCACATCTGCAACCTAAATTTCTATTGCGAATCGTCTTTCATCCATCCTCTTTATGGATCTATACTGAAGTCGAAACTAAAACTCTTAAATTATTTTTCAGATATCGAGGTGTAATTTCATCATAATCAGTTGTAACAATCCACAGGTGAATGTAACTCAAAACTTGAGAGTTATTACTGTAATTTCTACGCTTAGATGAAGGATTGGTGATCGCAGATTGATTTTTACTACTTACTGGTATTAACTTCCATAGTCGTTTAGTAAGAAACTTGTGGGATAACATGGGGTTTTTTCCCCATTCTATATCGGGAATTCCACACCGATATGATTTATGTATGTCTATTGTGTATCGAAAATTTAATAATATGATAATTTGACATTCACTACAATAGTGAGACATTCAGTACAATACATATATATGGGTCTAAGTTCTTGAAAAAGTCATAAGGCCCTCTCATGTGAATGCTACTTTATTGAATGTATCGATTTATTGTTTATTTAATCGATTGATTTTAAAAGATAATTCGGATGCAATATATATATATATATATATATATATATATATATATATATATATATATATATATATATATATATATATATATATCAATATCAGCCCGCGGCAGTCCACTGCTGGACATAGGCCTCACCCAAGGCGCGCCACCTAGCCCGATCTTCGGCTACACGCATCCAGTCTCTGCCAGCCGCCTTGCGCAGATCGTCGCTCCATCTAGCAGGAGGGCGTCCCACACTACGTTTGCCGAGTCGCGGTCTCCACTCCAGCACTCGTCTACTCCAACGATTGTCGGTTCTCCGACAAACGTGTCCAGCCCATTGCCACTTCAGTCTGCTTACTTGAAGAGCAATGTCGGTGACTCTGGTTCTCCGGCGAATTTCTTCATTTCGAATTTTGTCCACCAGAGAAACCCCGAGCATAGCTCTCTCCATAGCCCTCTGAGCGACTTTGAGCTTGGCGAGGAGACGGACTGTCAGTGTCCACGTCTCGGCACCGTAAGAGAGTACGGGCAGGACGCACTGGTTGAAGACTTTTGTCTTCAGACTTTGTGGTATGGGCGACGAGAAGACTTGACGGAATTTCCTGAACGCTGCCCAGCCCAGCTGTATCCTTCTGTCGGCTTCTTTCTCGAAGTTGTCTCCGTCTAATCGCACTATTTGGCCTAGGTAGACATATTCCTGGACAACTTCGAGAACTTCACCATCGATCGTGGTCGGTTCTGGCTCAATATGTTGGTTTACCATTATTTTAGTTTTATCCAAATTCATAGCCAGACCGACCAGTCTGGAGGACTCATTTAGGCCGTTCAGCATTGCTTGTAGTTCTTGCAGCGATTCTGCCAAGATCACGATATCATCGGCAAAGCGCAAGTGTGAGATGTGCTCACCGTTTACGTTTATGCCACGTCCTTTCCAGTCCAATGTTTTGAAGACATCTTCCAGCGCATTAGTGAACAATTTCGGGGATATGACATCCCCCTGTCTCACTCCACGATGCAACTGGATTTGCTTTGTCTGATTGTTCTGTACTCGAACGGACATCGTAGCGGCGTTTTGCAGACATCTCAACACCTCGATGTATCGATGATCTATCTGGCACCGCTGCAAGGCATCCATGACAGCCCAGGTCTCGATGGAGTCAAAGGCCTTCTCATAGTCCACAAATGCTATGCACAGGGGCTGATTATACTCATTAGTCTTCTGTATAATCTGCCGCACTGTGTGGATGTGGTCTATGGTGCCATATCCTCCCCGAAACCCGGCCTGTTCAGGAGGTTGAAAGTCGTCAAGCCTTCGCGCGAGTCGATTTGTGATGACCCTCGTAAACAACTTATGGACATGGCTCAGGAGCGAGATCGGCCTATAATTTTTAAGTAGCGTCTTATCCCCTTTCTTGTGGAATAAGACTACTATGCTCCTGTTCCATGCCTGTGGAGTTCTCCCGTTCTGCAAGACGGAGTTGAAAATTCTGCAGAGCTCTTTCAGCACGGGGCGACCCCCTGCCTTTAGAAGCTCTGCAGTAACTCCGTCCTCGCCTGGGGCTTTTCCATTTTTAAGTTGTCGGAGAGCCAGCTCTATCTCCTCAAGGCAGACATCTGGCAGCTCGTCGGTGTAGTGGCGGGTAAGTGTGGCTCTGGGATCATTGCGTGTGGGTTCAGGTTGTGGTGCGTGAGAGGCATACAGATTTCCATAAAAGTCTTCAATCTCAGCGAGAACCTCGGATTTGGACGTGAGCATTTTGCCATCTTGAGCTTTTAAATGTGTGAGATGGCTTCTCCCAAGCTTTTGCAGAAATACTTTAGGACCCTTGTGTCGCTCTATTGCGTTTTTAATAGTGTCCGCATTAGAGCGACGCAGGTCCCGCCGTAGTACCTGCCCAATGCGCTTCGGGTGAGGCCACCTGTCTCTCGCGCTTGGCTGCTTCACGTCGCATATCCATTAGCTGGAGGGTCTCGTCTGAGAATTTAGACTTCCGGCCTGCATGCCTTCTTCCACAAAACCTGTCCCCTTCCTCCCGTAAGATGTTTACCACACTTTTGAGGTCCTTGTCGATATCCACAGAGGGTTCCAGGGCATCGAATCGATTTTTGAGTTCCAGTTGGAAGCGTTGAGAGCCAGCCACGGTTTGGAACAGAGTCGGTCGGAGCGTGGACTTTACCAGACGGCATCTTTCGAACTTGAAGTCGATATTCAGAGTGCCTCTCACAAGTCGGTGATCGCTCCCAGTGTTAAACCTGTTGATCACTGAGACATCCCTGAATATGTGCCTTTTATCGGTCATGATAAAGTCAATCTCATTTTTCGTCACAGTGTCGGGGCTTCGCCATGTCCACTTCCTTTGGGGCTTTTTCTGAAAGAAGGAATTCATCAGATACAGCCCTTCTTTTTCGAGGAAGTTGATCAGCATTTGCCCCCTGTGGTTTCTGTGTCCAAAACCGTGAGGTCCCATAATCGATTCGACTCCTGTATGCAACCCTACTTTGGCGTTGAAGTCCCCCATGACAACATTGAAGTGGGCCTTTGTGGTGTTGTGCAAAGCCCTGGCTATGTCTTCGTACATAGCCTCCACTTCGTCATCCGAGTATGTCGCCGTAGGTGCGTAGACCTGCACTACCTTAAGACTATACTTGTTAGATAGCCGGAGTACAAGGTACGCCACCCTTGGCGACACACTGGATATTTCCTCAATATTGTCAGTGAGGACTCTGTTGACGAGGAACCCCACTCCGCCTTGGGAAGGATTATGTCCCTCTCGATGGTAGAGCAGATGGCCAGATTGTAGAGTCAGCGTATCCTCCCCCTGTCTACGGACTTCGCTTAATCCCACAACGTGCCACCTGATCTTTTCTAGCTCTACCTCGAGTTCCTTAATGTACTCGTCGCGCCGCAGACTTCTTCCGTTGTACGTCGCCAGGTCCAGTCGTTTGTGGTCTGCCGTGGCCAGGAATAATGGGGCGACCGGGAACTGGGGGCCGTGTTTTAATGGTTTGCTTCATGGGTGGTGTGCCCGTAGTCGCCACACTGGGCAAGTGGGTTGGCGACCGCGGAGCCAGACATTTCGCACCGGCAACGCCGCTGCCCGTTGCCGGCCTGTGTCATTTGAGTCCGGCCATAATTTGTGATAGTTATACCGCCATCAATCGGTCGTCAGTGCCTCGTTCGTTGCTCAGCAGGATGCACCGCGTGCAGGTGAGGTTGACAGTTGGGGCGACATGGTGTAATTTTCACCCCCTTGCATC